>CM021103.1:46491223-46506185 GCA_007115665.2 Sequoiadendron giganteum | reverse complement strand
ACCCTTAAACCCTAATCCCTCAACCCCTATACCCTCTTAATCCCTCAACCCTCAACCCTCAACCCTCAACCCTCAACCCTTAAACCCTAATCCCTAAACCCGTATACCTTCTTAATACCTCAACCCTCAACCCTCAACCCTCAACCATTAAACCCTAATCTCTCAACCCCTATACGTTGTTTATCCTGGAACCCTCAACCCTCAACCATTAAAGCCTAATCCCTCAACCCCTATACCCTCTTAATCCCTCAACCCTCAACCCTCAACCCTTAAAATTTAATCCCTTAACCCCTATACCCTCTTAATCCCTCAGCCCTTAACCCTTAAACCTTAATACCTCAACCCCTATAACCTCTACCCTATAACCTATTAATCCCTCATCCCTAAACCCTAAACCCTTAAACCCTAACCCGTAAACCCTCTACCGCCAATCCTCTACCCTCTACCCTCAACCCTAATCCTGCAACCCTTAAACCCACTTAGTAAACTCTCTACCCTAATCCCTCAACCCTCTTGAACCTTAAACCCTCAATCCTTAAACCCTTAAACACTCAACCCTAAACCCTCGACCCTCAACCCTAACCCTTTAAACCCTAAATTGTTAAACCCTCTACCCTCTACCCTCTACCCTCTACCGTCAATCCAATACTCTCTACCCTAAACCCTAATCCCTCATCCCTTAATCTCTCAACCCATATAACCTCTACCCTATATATTGGACCCTCAACCCTAATCCCTCGACCCTATCCCTTAAATCCTCAATCTTCAACCCTCAACCCTTAAACTCTCTACCCTTTACCCTATATATTAAACACTCAACACTCAACCTTCAATTCTCAACCCTCAACCCTTAATCCCTCAACGCTCAATCCTTAAACCCTAAACCCTCTACCCCTTACATTGGACCTTGAACCTAATCCTTCAACCATATACCCTCAAAGCTATACCCTAAACCCTCTACCCTCAACCATGTAAACCCTTAACTCTAAACCCTTAACCCCAAACCCTTCAACCCTATACCCTCAAACAAATACCCTCTACCATCAAACCTATTCTCTCAACCCTCAAACCTTAAACCCTAATACCCTAGAAACCATCAACCCTATAGGTCCTCCACCCTAATCCCTCAACCCCTATCACTTTCCCTCTATCTATACATCTCACCTCTCCCTCTTTCCCTCCCTCCCACCCTCCCTAATTGTCTCTATCTATCATCTCCCTCTTTCTGCGTACATCTCATTCAATCAATCCCTACCACCTTCTCTCACTCCCTCTATCCATCTCTCTTTATGTCCCTCCCACTCCATCCCACTCTCTCCCACTACCTTTTTCTCCCTCTCTCTCATGTCTCTTCCTCCCACCCCCTCTCTCTCTAAGGTCTCTCCCTCTGGAAACCTACCTAGGTAACTCTCTCTTTGTCTCTCTCCCCTTTCTCTATCTATCCCTCCAACCCTACCTAGATAATTCCATCTCACTCCACCCCCCTCTTTCTCTACCTCTATCAGGTCACTCCTTCTCACACCCTCTCCCTCTCTAAGGTCTCTCACTCACACTCCCTCTCTCTCCCACTCCATCTCTCTCCCACTCCCTCCCTCGCACACTCCATCTCTCACACACTCCCTCTCACTACCTATCTCTCATGTCTCTCCCTCTCACCCCCCTCACACTCTCAAGTCTCTCCCTTTCGCACCCTACCTACATAACTCTCTCTTTCTCTTTTTCTCTCTCTCTCTCCCTCTCCCTCTCCCTCTTTCTCAATCTCCTCTCCCTCACCTCTCTCTCTCCCTCTCCCTCTCCCTCAATTCTCTCTCTCATCCCCCCTCTCCCTCTCCCTCAATTCTCTCTCTCATCCCCCCTCTCTCTCCCTCCCTCTCCCTCAGTTCTCTCTCTCCCACCCCCCCTCTCTATCTCTCCCTCCCTCTATCCCTCCCACCCTAAATAGCTAAGTCCCCTCACTCCAACCCCTTCTCTCCCACTCCCTCTCTCTTAAACTTTCACTTCCACCCCCTCTCCATCTCTCTAGACTCTCTCTAAATTCTCCCTTCGTCTAAAGGCATACATAAATGCATACATACAAGCATAATACATATGTACATATAATCTTACATCCATACAAGCATACATACATACATGTATATAAAAATATATCAGCCTACATTAATATATTGGCATTTAACATAAAGTAAGACATAATGCGAGCGCATTATAATGCACTCATGTTATGTGTTAGTTAACATGTTCCCAACAGAAGAAAAAACTATGTCAAAAGTGAGATATAACGCGAGTACATTATAACGCGCTCGCGTTATATCTTGCTTTGGAAATTATCGAGCCTTAGGCTTGGTATTTGCCTTAGAATACCAACCGAAAGGCTTGGAAGGCATTCCCAATGACCAGAGACATGTTTTTAAAAAATCCACCATATTCCTCATAATCGGTATCGTGCTCACCATGAGGATTGCACGTGGTTCAATATCGAAAAAGTCGAACACATGGGTAATGTTGGGTTATATCTTAGCTATCCAACGATGTAATTTTTTTCACTTTCTGAAAATGTTAAGTCTTTCATCCATAATTTATTTTATTTGTATGTCTTTTTTTTGCCAAAAAGTAATGTTTGGTATTTTTTTCGTTATAAATTAACTGTTCATCAATTTTTCAAATAAATTGCATTTTTAGAAACTAGACTCCATTCTAAAAAAAATAAAAAAAATAAAAAAAACAAATCAATTAGTTTCCAAAATTTGTAGGGGTAGCACGGCCAAAATCTATTTTCAGGATATGTCCACTTCACAAATTAGTAAAAAATCAAATTATCATTAAAAAATTATCAAAAAAATTGTGCATCAACTTCATACTATTAGCTAACTTTTGACCATTGCGATTTTAAAAATACTAAAAAAAAGTTCATTATACGAGGGTCATATAGGAGTTGCTATGTTATGTTTTTCTGACAAAAACAACACCAGTTTGTGTACATCCCTCATTTGAACCCCTTAATCTCAAGCATTTTCAAAATAAATTAGTAGTTTAGAAAGTAGACTCAGAGCATTTGAATCCTTATTTTTGTTCCATCTCAAAATTTTGAGTCTAAGTATCCTCAATTTCATGTCTAAGGTTAGTATTTCCTGATTTCAGAAAAAAATTTGTCCACTTAAGTCCCCTTTTTGGGAACCATCTTGGTGCAGTTACCCATATTCAATAAATAACTATGAGACCAAATGAAAGTGCTATATATTGTAGTTACAAATTTAAATTAAAAAAAATAGAATCTTATCTTTCATACAAAAAGAGTTTTGTTCTATACGGTGAGCGTCACTTTTTAAAAATGTTGTGTTTTGAAAAAAACTAGTTTTCGTGGGAGATGGAAAAAGAAGTGCAATCTGATTACAAAAAATTTGAAAAAAATATTTTTAGAATCTACAGACAAAATGTGATGAGACTCTAGTTTACGTCATCTTCAAATTCCTCACGGTTTAGCTGCTATAGGTGCTTGAATGTGAAGATTTAGTTAAAAATAATAATTTCAATGTCCAATTTGGCCAAAAATTGTAAACCACTATTGTGGGATCACTCGACATCTCAATCAAACATTGGACTAATACCATCCCATCGCTATTCTTCAGAGCAGGCGACAGCATCTTTCGAGCCCGAGCCTCTCTATGGATGCAACCTAAAAACTTAGCAGAAAAAACTCTGATGGTGAAGCTCACCCCAGACTCTGGATTTTCATCCTTGGGTTTCCCTTTTGGCTCCACCATTTCATATGGCCAGTGGTTTGCATCTTCCCGGCCCTTAGACCCCGGGCTTGCAAAGTCCACTAGAGACTTGTGATAAAAACCAAATTTTAGAGTTTCTCTCGGACCCTGGCCCTCGGACTTCTGTCTTCAGGCCGCCGTCTCCATTTGGCCGTTTCATATGGCCGTTGTGAGATACTTTCCCAACCCTCAAACCCTGGTCACCCTTTCACTCCACATGATTTGATCAAGAAACGGTACGTCGAAACTTCGTCAAGACTCCGACCTCCAGATTTTTGTCCTCGGAACTCCGTCTTGCTTCCACTGTCCCGAACGACCAAGCCTGTCTACCTTCCTGGACACCAGGCCCTGAACCTCAATTCACCTTTGAAGATTTGGACAAGCTACTAAACGCCTCGGGTCTTATCCTCCAGGAAGCCTATCCCAGAATTTCGTCTGTGCTTTGTCGTTCTAGATGACTATCTTGCGGTAGCTTCCCGACCCCTACAACCCAAACTCCTAAACCCGATCCTTGGAATGTTGTTTGCCCAGTTTTGTTCCAAACAACCGACCTTGGACGAATTTCTTGCAACTAAGGCCCAAACACCTGAATGATGACTCAAATGGCCTCTAAATTGAAAATGGATTTCGACCCACGTGCTAAAATTTGACCTTCTCCCACATGAACCTATTGTTGAAAAAATCCAACACCGAGAAAAGTCGTTAGGATGCCTTGCCTTGTTTTCCTTTTCAAACAAAATTCTTCCAGAGGAAGTCCAGCCCTTAGAGCTTGGGTCACCCGTTTGCCTTCCAGTATTAATATTATCAAGTGTTAGACTATTCTTAAAGGGCTATGATGTATCTAACCTTGAATGGTAGGGATTTTTCAGAGGTTTCATCCTCATATTTAATGTTTCTAACTCCCATCTCTTTGTGCAGGATTTATGGAATCTGGTGCAGAGGCCTCTGAGGTGGCCAAGGACAAAGGAAAAAGAGCTGCCAAAGTTCCTTGGGGCAAGGAGGACAAGGATCAAATGAATTACCAGTTCCAAGGAGTGCCATGGCATTCCAAGATCACAACTAGTTGGAAAGATATCACCGACACCAATATCAGACATGTTGATGTTGATGATTTCACACAAAGAGTCAGAATAGAGCCGAAGACTGATAATGCAAGACTGATCATAAGCAACGGACTCGCTAAGGCTATGAGTTTCCCTCCTGCTTTGATTGCCCCTAAACTGGTAATGGCATGTTGGGAGGTATACCAACTTGAAACGAGAACAATTGTGGATAGAGATGGCAACATCTTGGCTGATATTTCCCCTCTCAAGATAACTAAAACCTTCCACATACCTGTCTTTGAAAGCATGGAGACCCTGACTATTCAGGAGTGCAAGGCATTGTGGGATTAGGATCCTCCGAGGTGCAAAAAGTTGATCAACCAGTATTGGTTGTAGGAGAGGCAGGGTAGTTCCGCCAAGGTTCCTCAGGAGCTCTACCGCAGTGATTTCTTCGAATATTACCATGATCTAGTTACCCTACTAAGCCGAGTAATGGGCCTTCCTACTACGGCTTCTTCAACAGTGGATGATGTATTTTTTTGAACAAATTTTATGTGGGGATGACACAATGTTCTATTGGGGGGAGATAATCAGTAATTTCTTCCATGAGCAATTTGTGAAGGTGAAGAAAACATCCAAATTCTATATGACATCCTACTTGGTGTATTTTCTTGCCGATTGACGATATTATAGTGGGTTGTCCGTGGTGCCCAATGAGACACCAAGAAGAGAGTTCAAGCGATATGACAAGTAACCTCAGCTGCAATACAAAAATTTCAAGAGGGATTACTATAGGGTGAACGATGCCTTCACCGCGTACGTCATCCGATTGCTTGGAGGTGATTTTGAGAGAAGAGTCTCTCACAGTGCTATGGCCCTTCTCAATCAGTATGCCTTATTATTCATCTAGTTTCCCAAATTCACCTACATTTGCACCCAGGGATTCACTGAAAGGCCTAACAAGCTACCCCGGTACCCTAATGACTGGATTATACTATTGGAACTATCTTGGCACTTGCAACACATACACAAAATTATGAGTAGTAAGCATCTGACGGGGACCCCTTATCCCCTTGCACTCGGCGAGGGCATGTATGAACTCTACACCTCCCAATGCACGAGAAATTCTAAGAAGGAGTTTGCTAAGTACCACTTCCGACCACATACAACTCGCCCACAGACAGACCCATATGACCACATTAGGAAAGCACTTGGACCAGAGTATGCCCACCTCCACCATGTCGAGGATTTCTGGGCTAATTGCAAAGATGACCTTGAAGTGCGGATACAACATTATATGTGTATGACCACATACTTCATGAAGAGGGTGAACTTGTGTCCGATCCCAAATCAACTTGAGGAAGAGGAGAGCACAATGATTGACCCAAGATACAGTGTTATTGAAAATTTTCCGTTTCCTTTCATTGAATGGAACGAGCAAGAGGTTGATGAAATCGACATTCTTACCAAGCCCATTGAGGCTCAGACAAAGTCATGGATCGATGGGCAAGTTGTTTGTTTGAAGAAACAGGGAGTCGCCTTAACATTCAAGGGGATCGAAAGTGAGCCAAGTGGCTCGGATGGTGGGATGATTGCTACTACAACTAAAGAAACATCTAAATCCCCACCATCTGTTAGGTCGAAGAAGAGAAAGGAGGTTGATGAGCAGCAGCCTAACCCAAAAGTGTACACTAGAAAGGCCTCGGAGGGTGAGCCTCCTAAGAAGTACAGAAGAATAAGTAGCGTCACTGAGATGCCAGTAATACCTGAAGATCTGATCCATGAGAGAAGAGGTGGAATTTGATCCACCAAGATCTTTGTCTGTTTCATCTGCCATTCCAACCACTGCTCCTATTTCTACCATCCCACCCATTTTGCATGCAATAGTTTCTTCCTCTCCACCCGCGGTGGACATTGTTGTCCACATCGCTTCCATTTCTCCAATCGTGCAGGTCATATCGATGGATTCATCCTCCACCACCACCTCACCAATTTCATCATCCTCCATGTCTCCTTCCTTTCTAACCGTTGTCGCTACTACTGCAATGTTGCCCTCACTCTCCTGGAATCCTTTGTCAAGTATATAAAAAATGTGTCGTCTGAACTTTCAGGAATGCTTGCAAATCCAATGGTGCAAGCTACAATTTCCCAAGAAATGGTTAACACCCCAGCTCTCCCACCTCCTATAGAGCCACCTAGAATGGAGGTGAAAATGCAAGTCTCTAACAAGCTAGAACTACAACAATTGGAGGCAATGGAAAGGCTGGAAGATGAGGAATTTGAGTATCATGAGCACCCAATATATAAACATCAGGTGATTGATCAAGTGGCTTATGAGTCTTTCAGTGATGATAGTGAGGGTCTGGGGATGGACATAATCCAAGAAATGAATGATCTAGAGCTTGACGCCGAATGGGCCAAGTAATTCAAGGAAGTTGAAGACAAAGAGGTTGAAGAACAACCCATGGTTGAAGAAAGAGTTGCTTCTCTTGAGATTGAGGGTAGTGGGTCTCCTATGGAAAGACAAGATCAAACACTTGAGAACGATGAAGAAACATCCTTCCACGAAGAGAAACAAGAAGACAAGCCCGAAGAGCATGGGCATGACCAAGATGAAGAAGAAAAGGATGCTGAAAGGGAGGACCACCCTGATAATTAACTACCCACCAAATCTCCTATCAAACACATAATGCTCATGCAATATTTTGATGAGGAGAAGGAAGATACAAGAATTGAGTAGGAGGCTCTCAATGACAAGGCCATTGAACTTAGGGTGGAGGAAGAAAAATATCGACATGCATCACCCAAGGAAGGGTCCCCAATGCTCGATTGGCTAGAAAGACAGCTTGAAAAGAGAACTCCTGCCCTAAAGGATCTGAAAGCAAGACTGGAGGCAATACTGGCTAGAGATGAGATTGGTACCCAAAAGGAGAAAAGGCTTAGAATCATATCAAAGGTAACGATGGATGCCTCTAGATACAGGGTTGTACAAATAGGTATGCCAGTGGTTGGAGAATAAGGAATAAGCTATAACGTCTCCACCATTGACTTGGGAATGGCCACCAGAGAACAAATGGTTGACCACCTCCAAGAATCAGTCACCACAATGGTGCACCTCATCCAATAGGATAAGGTTTCAAAGGAAGAGCTTAAGGCACAAGTGGCTGATTTGACAACCTATATTCAACAATGGTCATCTCCATAGGAACGACCCACCACATCATCGGCCCCGCCGTAGTTGTTGTCCAAGGAACAAATTAACAAGATGGAAAGGAGAAGGAACCTAGACAAGACCATGAAAAATTGGTTTTGACAGGTCTTGGACATTGGGAATACAGGAATCAATCTGGCTCTTCAGATGAAAAATAAGTTTTTGGAAGTGCAATATCTCTTGAGGGCATAAGGCGGATCTATATTGAGCTCCCAAAGAAATATGGGGTTTCTTACCCAAAGATCGAGGCTATCCTCGCACTACCAAGTGAGGTTTGGGAAAATGAGTTCACCTTCAAAGATGGTGACCACTGGTTAATGGATGTGTGAAAGCAAGACTTCAATCACCGGAAGGAGAGGCTGAAAGAGGTCCTTGAGTGAGTAACTCTTGATATTGAATGGGCCAAGGAAGCCAGAGGGGACTATTTTCGTTACTTGAAGTGAATGATAGGGTATGAGGTTCTGGCTGTCAAGATCAATCCAGAAAGAATAAAGCCTCACTTCCAAAGGAGGATGGAGGATGGAATGTTGACTGAGGTCACCATGGATTTTATGAGCTTTGCTGCTTTAGATTTCGCCCAATCTGAGCTATTTAGGGACCATGTTTCCAAATATGAGGAGGACTAGAAAAAACTTTTCAACAATTCCAAGGAATGGAGCTACCAGGTGCTGAGGTGTGACATCATTGAGGTCAAAAAGTTCTAGTCGGTGGTTATGAAATTCATAGAATATGCAACTTTGAAGAAGCAAGAGGGAAACCCTATTGTTAATGAAGAATTCCTAAAGGAGTAGCTGTGGCAAAGAGCAATTAGCAAAAATATGAAATGCTATAGTGCTACCACTAGAGGACAAAACAAGGAAAAGACAGTGTTTTTTTAAAATGTAATATATTTGGGGGTAGGTGAAACCCTGCTGTAAAGTGAATCTTGGCCACTCATTTTTATTTTTGAAAGCTATAAATAGGGATATCCTCCTCTCATTTTAAGAGATTTGAGTTGTTGTAAAGACATGCTGCAAAAATTGCAATAGAAATACATGGACCATTGGTGCATTTATGGATTTCTTCTCATGTTTCATGATTCTTCTCTCATAATTTAAGATTCTAGTTTGATTTAATTTGCTTTTCTTGTTCCCTTTTAGTTGTCCTTAGTATATTTAGTAATGTTGTCTTTGGTGGTGAAGATTCCTACTATGTGGATGCTTTTCTTGTCCATACTTTTAGTCATTTGTTGTTGGTAGATGACTATGCAAGGTTAGTCTAGACTCTGATTTTATAGCTGCTCTTTAAACTTTATCTTTATTCACATCTATATGGCGAATGAATGATGAAAAATCTGCAATCCTTAGAAGATAGCATAGATTTAATGGCATTGTGAAATTTCTGATTAAGTGAAATTCTAGTTTAAGGAAACTATCCACAACAGAAACCTCTGTGATCACTATTCATCGATAGTTGCAGGTCCAGGAACTCTCCTTTTCCCTTTCCCTTTTTCCTTTTTTAAGAAGTGACCTATGCTAAGGTTCATTGCACATTGAAATCCAAAATCAACGATAAGATGGAGTTCAAGACTGTTGTTTGAACCTGCAGCAAAAGTGCAGTAATTTCCCATCCGAAGAACTTTGTTCGCAGACCCTATTCTCCTACAAATTTGTCCATGTAAGACCGCCTTGTGATTCCAAAAAATCACATAATAAATCACCTAATATATCCCAAGCACCGTCATGACCTAACATCCGAGAGACCTTGGGATATTGTTTTGCAATCTGATTGTGGAATATCATCATTCAAGAGAGGTGATACACCTATCCATCACACATGTTGAGAAGAGCATAAAAACACCATCAACAGATTTCTCAGGAAAGACAAAGTGTCATTGTTTTTGTTCTCAGAACCCCTAAAAAACAATAGAATCTACACTACCAACATCATCTATTACAGTTGTAAATTATTTTGATAGAACAATAAAAACCTTCTAGATCTGATTACAGAAACTCCATAAACGTGACAGGTGGACAACAATATTTTATGTGAGAATCTTTTTTTCCTTAACACATTTTACCAATCTAATCAAACAAAAAAACTATCATAGGTAAAGCCTTCCATGTAATGTAACTGATCTCATATCATTATGAATCTCATACTCAAAATAAACAACTTTTTCAGAATACCCATAATGAGGTCAAGAATAACAAACCATGCTTTTCTGACACAATAATCAACAACCCATTTGTGCATTTTCAAAGTCGAACAAAACACCAATAACCCTCTTTTGTGAAAAAAACACCAAATCATGAAAGATATACCTAAACACGCATGAAGCTAAAAAAATAATGCATGAGAATATGTATCAAGTATTTACCAACCCAATAATGGATAAACCATCGAATATTCTTCCTCTTTCGAGCCCTTAACCAAAGAGTAATGATAGACCAAGTGACCAACCACATCATAACTCTTATAGTGAGTTGTACCAACTTCGTTTAGTGTTGTAGCAGGCAGAACCAACAAAGTAATGACTATTACCATCTATCCATGGTGGCAGCTGAAGCAAGGGTTTCGACCCTTAACAAAATGAAAAAATAAAGACTTTTCCCTAATCCATTCATTTCCCCAAGACAATCGATGACAAAACCAAAGAACAATAATGTTTGAAATCTGAAAGGATAAAGATATATGTTTTTAACAAAAATCATTATGATTTGAAATCTGTAGTCAAAACCTTTTGCTAAGAATGCAGATACATGAATGATTTAAAAAGATATTATAATGAGTTTGGGTATGTTGTCCATAACCCCTTAGAGGATGACACAATAATGACTTCGATCATTATTTCCAAGCTGTCGATTTAACATTACCACTTAAAAGACTTTAATCCATGTCCAAAGATTTCAAAAATGCCAACAAGGATAATGAAATAAGAAGGTTGTTGAATGCTGCCAATTATTATTTTCACAAGACTATATACACAAATTTTAGTAAATCAAGTTCCTGATAAGAATGTTATCACCTCTATAGAATGCTTAGGGAAACCTAAAATACTTCATAATGCCACTCAAAATCTTATCAATGTCACTGCCAACCATTACTTTCAAGTGACTTTACTTCAAAGTCGGATTCAAGTTAAAGAGACCGATATCATATACCAAGTGACTAATTACATATACCTTTAGAGGCACAAGGCGACTTTTGCTAAGTCACATGAATTTAAAAATGTGATGAAACAATGATGCCAAAACAATGACCATGAAACTTTTAGAACAATAACCATAATGCCTGAAACCTTTGACAAGGTAAATGTTGAAACCAACTTCTCATAAATATTGACAAGGCAATATGTCATGCTGAAACACTTTATCTATTTGAATCAGCCTAAATATACTACAACCAGATAAATATCAATTAAGCCAAGATGAAACTAAAATAATATACCTGTCATGCAATAAAGAAGGGCCAACCTGTCAAACTAAGTATCCTGAACCTATTGCATGATCACCTTGAATGACCTGTAATAATGCTTTATCACACTGTCAGTAACCATAACCATTTGAAAATATATTTCATTCATAAATTTGAACTAGAAGCCACATGAGCAATATCACACTGAATCAACATGAAAAAATTGAATCATCATAAATTTTTTGAATCACCATAAACATGAATACCAAAAACAAAGTCTCTAAAATATTATCCGAGATACCAAAGAGAATGCCAACTGATTTTTTCATCAAGGACAACCAAAGACAACTGAGAAGTCAACAAACTCCCCCTTTTTCCTTGATGGGAAAAACACAAATTACTCTCCCCCTTTTTCCCTTGATGAAAAAGAAATACAAAGCAAGCACAACTAAGAAGCAAACTGAGAACTGTATGAACTAGCTGCAAGTAAAACAATAAGAGAAGAAAACTCAAAATACAAGAGAGTTGTGAATGAATAAATGTTGTAACAAGCTCGCCCTAAGCCAAAACTGGCTAAATCAGAGATGTAAATATTGAGAGATAACTCCCAATTGAAGTTTCAGCCTTTCAAATGATTCTTTAGCTAAAGGCTTGGTAAAAATTTCAACAACCTATTCTTGTGAGGAAAAAAATTATAAACATACCTCATTAGCGAACACGTTTTCTCAAATAAATTGAACCTTGATAGCAATGTGTTTAGTGCAAGAGTGCATAACGGGATTTTTGGAGATATCAATCGTACTAGTGTTATCACATAGAATAGAAACAGGTTTAGGAACTTTAATACCCATATCAGATAGAGTTTGTGCCATCCAAAGTACTTGAGTATAGCAAGAAGTGGCAGCAATATATTCTACTTCAACAGCAGAGAGTGAAATAGATTCTTGTTTCTTGTTGTGCCATGCCACTAATCGATCACCAAGAAAGACTGCAACACCACTAGTGATTTTCCTATCATCCAAACAACCAGCCCAGTCAACATTAGTATATGCAATTAATGAAAAATCATTGCTTCTAGGATACCAAAGACCATAATCAAGAGTGCCTTGAACATATTTAAGAATTCTTTTAACAACAGTAACATGAGATTCCTTAGGAGATGACTGAAATCTTGCAACCATGCAAACTACCTACATTATATCAGGTCTAGAAGCTGTTAAATATAACAAGTTGCCAATCATTGACCTATATTCAGTTGGATTTACATCAAGAGAATCATCAATTTTAGTAAGTTTGCAACATGTAACCATTGGAGTGCTAACTAGATGACATTTATCCATTTGATATTTCTTAAGAATCTCTTTTGCATACTTTGTTTGAGAGAGAAATATACCAGTTTCAAGTTAAGAAATTTGAAGACCCACAAAGAAAGTTAATTCTACCAACATTGACATTTCAAACTCAGATTCCATAATCTGAGATAAAATTTTACTCAAAGAAACATTATTGCAGCCAAAGATAGTATCGTCAACATAAATTTCAACAACCAGAATATCAAAACCTTCAATCTTAACATAAATATTGTTGTCAACACCTCCTCTAACAAAGCCATTAGAAATCAAATGATTATCCAGCCTAGAGTACCATGCTCTAGGTGCTTTTTTTAAGCCATATAGATCCTTTTTCAGCCTGTAAACATGATTAGGCTTGTCTTTTACAAAGAAACCCTTTAGGTTGTTCTATATAGACCTCTTCATCTAAATAACCATTCAAAAAATATTCTATTAGAATCAAGAATATTCTATTAGATTCAAGTCTAGCAATAGGTGCAAAAGTTTCACCAAAATCAATACCTTCTTGCTGAGCATACCCTTTGTAGACATACCTTGCCTTGTTGTGAACAACATTTCCATTTTCATCAAGTTTATTTCTGAAAATCCATTTACGTTCTATGACATTCTTGTCATCTGGTCTTGGGACTAACTCCCAAGTCTAATTTTTCTCAATTTTTCTCAATTTCTTCTTTCATAACATTAAGCCAACATTCATCTATGAGAGCTTCATCATAATGTTTAGGCTCAAAATGTGTAACTAAACAAAAAGCTATAAGCTTAGCTATTTCAGCTTTTTCATCAGATTTAGCAGTCTTTCTTCTTGTTTGAACTCCTGCATATTTATCCCCAATAATATGATCTTTAGGATGGTATCTAGCAAGAGATTTTGAAGGAGTTTTTGACACACACTTTTCGGGACTTGTTGATTCAACATTAGGCTTTGTTGTTTCAAATCCTTCTGAAATTATTTCAAGGTCAAATCCTTCTTCCTCATCATCCTGCATAGGTTCAACATCTAAATGTAGTCTTTCATCAACTTTTATATTAACTACTTCAACAATATTATTAAGCCTTTTTCTAAGACATTTATAGGCTTTACTATGAGTTAAGTATCCCAAAAAGATACCCTAATAATACTTTGATTGAAAGCTTCCAAGATGATCATCATCTTGCCTAATAAAACACTTGCTTCCAAAAAATTCTAAAATGCTTCACAAAAGTTGTTTTTCCATACTATAGTTCATAGGGGGTGTATTTAGATTTCACCCTAAGTTGCACTCTATTCAAAATGTATACAACGATATGAACATCTTCTTTCCAATACATATTAGGCAACTTAGCCTCATCTAGCATTGTTCTAGCCATTTCTTTTACTGTTCCATTTTTATGTTCAACTACCTCATTTTGTTGAGGTGTTCTAGTGGCAGCATGTTGCCTCTTAATACTGTGTTGTTCACAGTAATCAATAAACTCCTGAGAGCTGAACTCACCTCCTTTATCAGATCTTAGAAATTTCAACTTTAAATCTGATTCTTTTCAACCATTTTACGAAAGATTTTGAACCTTTCAAAAGCTTTTGATTTGTGTTTAAGAAATGTGACCCAAACCATTCTAGTATAATCATCCACAAATAGCATAAAGTACTTTTCACCATTAATAGACCTTCTTATAGTTGGTCCACACAAGTCTGTATGCACTAGCTATAAAGTTTTGATGAAGAAAGTTCTATTTTTTTGAAACTGACTCTAGTTTTTTTACCACTTAAACATTCTTTGCACACAATTTTTTTTGGTTTGTTAAGGATTGGTAAACCTCTAACATTTTGATTTTTGTTGATTCTAACCAAATTGTCAAAATTTATTTGTCCTAGTCTCTTATGCCACAGCCAAATTTCTTCAACTTGAACCATTAGATGGGTAAGTGCACCAATTTGTGACACAATTTTGGCTCTTAAGATGCCACTTTTTTTTCTGAAATCAAGAAAATCTGATTTGCACAGGAAAATGAAGATAGTTATGCTCAAAATTTCAAGATGCGGAAAGAACAAAATTTGAAGTGCTCCGAGTCTAGTTTCTAAGCTACTATTGTTTTTTGAAATTAATGAAGATTAAGGGTCTCAAACAGGGGGGGGCCAAAACAAGTCTTACTTTTATAAAAAAAAATAGCATAGCGCCTAAGGACTCCCCCTTTTTTGGTTAACTTTTTTTTAGAATTTCAAAA
>CM021103.1:46477107-46491123 GCA_007115665.2 Sequoiadendron giganteum | reverse complement strand
TGCAAATTGATGCCTCAAGTGTAAAGGAAAAGTTATCAATTTCCACTTCTGTGTCTGATGCAATGGATGGTCCATACTCCGAGTCAGATGAATCAAATTCAAAATCATAATATGGGATGAAATTATCAACATCGTGACTAGTGGTAGGCATTTCATAATTATGGATAATAGGCTCAAATGGGTTAGGCTCATGGGTGGGCTCAGGAATGGGGTGGGGTGATTCAGGTATTGCCGATGACACTTTGTGTTCCTCTGGATTCCAAGGAATGCTCACCCATTTTTTGTCTTTAGAATGTCGGTCAATAGGGTCAATGTTATATTGTTGGCGAAATCATTCTTCAAAGGAAGGTTGGCCAGGTTCTAAGAATAGTTCATCAATGTCATAGTCACTGATGGTTTTGTCAGATCCCCATTCCCATTCATTTGAGTCTATTTCAGTTAGGGATTCTTCGCATGTCTCAACACTTTCTGTAGCCATTACAACCTTACTTGAAAGTTCAAGGGTACGTTGATCGTCAATTTCGATTTGGTCATACCCTAGCCCTATGTATCTTGGTCTTGCCTTTATGATAATGGGTTCCTATCTTCCATTGTTGTTCTTTCCAAGGCCGCTTGTGCTGTCGAAACCTAGGGCCTTGCATATATCATAACCTTTTCCATAAAGGTGTAATGGTAGTGGAGATAACTCTATAGGGTCTTTGTAGATCCAGTTATCTATGTCAATAATGACTTCATTACCCATATCGCCCCACCATGTAAAAACACTTTTTGGTGGAACCTTGAAAGTGGTTTTGGGCTCAACTGCAAAACATGGTCTACCATAGACTTTGGGTGGCTTTGGTATTGTGGTAATACAGTAAGTCATATTCAATTTGAACTCTCCACAGCCTAGGTCCTCGATCTGTAAATCTTTACTTGGTATAGAGGCCGATGAAGATGGTGTGGTAGATGATAATGGAATGGATGATTTTGTGAGTGTGGATGGGTCAATATATTTGGATGAAGTGGAAGTGGAGGCCTCCTGATTGATGGGTACTTGATGTTCAGCGGTGGCTCGCAGATTTGTGCAGTATTGAAACGGATCAGGATCTCCTGGGATAGTGATCTCGATACCATCAAAAGGGAATTTTAGGCATTGGTGGTATGTGGATGGAATGGCCTTTAGAGCATGAATCCAAGGTCGACCAAGTAAGATGTTGTAGTGTATATCACGATCCAGGACTTGGCATGTTGTGTCTATGATAACTGGTCCCACCCGGAGTGGAAATGTAATGACGCCTTTAGAAGCGCGTTCTTCATCATCATATGCCTTAATGGCGATGCTCTTGCTAGCATCTACACATGCATCAGAGAAACCAAGAGCTTTAACCAATTTTAGAGAGCAGATGTTCAATCCTGCTCCGCCATCTACTAGGACTCGTCTAACCTTATGCTTGTGGACAAAAACCTCAATATGAAGGGCATCATTATGAGATGGTTTGGGTGAGGAATAGTCACTATCCGAAAAGGTGATGTGATGAGGCGAATTTAGGTATCCGACCATAGTCTCAACGGGGTTGACATCAATGTTGGTTGTAACGGATGACTCTTGCAAGACCTTATCCAGGATGGCCTTATGTGTGGGTGAGATACGGAGCAATTCGAGAATGGATATTTGAGCAGGTGTTTTATTCAATTGCTCAATAAGGTTGAACTCTGGTTTAGGGGTTGACTGTTTTGCAGATGAACTAGGTATGGTGATTTTCGATTCACGTGCAGAAGGACCTGGGATAGTGACTTTGCCTTTGCGGGTGGTGACATTGCATTCTGGGGCCTTTTTGATGGTGATGGTATTAACACATTCATCTTCATCAGCAGCACGAAGATTGTTAATAATGGTACCATCGTGATAATTGTAGGTAGGATGACCATTAGTGTAGGCAGGACGGATGCAGTTGGCTTGATGATTGGTATTCGTTGTGCCAGATGAGGAAGCTTTACCATGATCCTGCAATGGGTTTTTATGTATAGTGTGATCCGCATTAGATGTGAAGGATTGACCACCTAGCTCGATGGTGTGGTTCTCAATGAGGTCTTGCACTAGATTTTGCAATTGACGACAAGAGGATGTTTTGTGCCCTTTGACACAGTGGAAATCACAAAATGCATTATTATCCCACCACGCTGGCTTGAACTGACCGGGGTCATATGGTTTAGGGTCTTCCAATGTTATGACCCTGTTTTGAAGAAGTTTCTTTAAGACAACTGCAATAGGTTCACCCAAAGGGGTGTATGTATGTTTTTGGAATTGTCGTGATTGGCGTGGTTGTCTTTGATTGGTTTGAGTAGGATTGCTTTGGACAACATTTGCAGTTGGTGTGGGTGCAGTTACAGGTGCATTTTGACTTTGTACTCCTTTGATTGTGAGTACATGACCAGTTGTATTAACGGTTTTTGCATCAACTACACCATCATTGGTGATATGCTTGTTCTTAACCCAATATTTGTTTTTGTCATTTGAGCTACTTGGGTTATTGTTTGAAGTGGTGTTGATGATTTTGCCACCATATTTTAACTCACCTTTGGCGATCAAGGATTTTTCAAGTTGGACACCTTTTTCAACAAGATCAACAAAAGTGGTGCAACAATGGACCTGTAATCCATACCTTAGCGGTCCAAGGAGAGTTTGTACAAACATGGTTACTTTCTCCTTTTCAGGTATTTCTACAGGACACCTGCTTGCTAAGGTTCTCCATCTTTGAAAAAATGGAATGAAAGTCTCTCCCGCATCCTCTTGGGTAAGTCTACATAAGGAGGCAATGTCAATGTCTGTGTCAATGTTGTAGGCATAGTTCTCCACAAACTTGTTTGCCAATTCATTCCATGTTTTTATTCCCTTAGGCAATAGTGAGAACCATTCTAGTGCATGCCCTGCGAGACTTCTTGAAAAGAGTCTCATGAGATAGGTTTGTTCATAAGCTATGTCCATGCAACTAGTGGTGAACTCTCTTATGTGTTCAATGGGGTTCGTCTTGCCTTTGTACTTAGGGAAATGAGGTACTACATACCCATGAGGAAAAGGTGGCATGTACAAGGTGGTGTCAAATGGATATGGACACAAGTCATGTGACATGTAAGACTTTTTGTTGGATTGTTGCAAGGTCTCTACTTGTGTTGGAAGAGCAGCAAGTTGTAGTGTGAGTGCCTCCACAATGGGGTTGTTGGTAGCATCACACATGTTTGTGAGAGGTATGGCTTGGTTTCCCACTTGTTGTGATGAGATGTGTTGGTTTTGAATGTGTTGTTGGTGAGCAAAGTGAGTGTTCTGATTGTGTGGTTGTTGAAAATGGGTGTATTGATGGGGATTATGTTGTTGTGTATGCACTTGTGTAGCATATGTGGGGATTTGAGATCTTGCCATGTTGGATTGAATTTGTGGGCCTTGTTGACTTTGAGTATGTTGATGTCCAAATGGAGTAAAAGATTGGGTTCCTTGATTGCCTTGACCAAATGAGGTATTTGGGCCTTGATTGGTGTTTTGTCCCAAAGGAATGTTGGTATTAACTTGTGAATAATTAGGTTGGGGTCCTTGAATGGTAATTCTTCATTTATTTCTCCCCAAAGGATTTGATGAATTAGTTGCCATAGTATTTGAGGGACCTCCTAACAAGTTTGTTGATGTACCCATGGAATTAAATGATGTTCCAAAGATGGGTGAGGTGGTTTCCCCCATTGTTGATCCAAATGTTTGTGAAGGAGTAGTAGTTGTTTGTTGGGGGATGAATTGTGATGTGGTGTTGTTTTGGGTAGATGATCCTCCAATGGATGTTGTGTTGGTTGTGGTAGCTGCATTGGTTGTGGTGGCTGCATTGGTTGTGGTAGTAGTATGACCAAGGGAGGTAGTATTGATGGTGTTAATGGTGTTTTGTAGAGAGGCTCCCATGGAAGTACTATGTGATTGGTGATTAGGGGATGTTGCTCTAATGGTGTTGAGGTCAAATCCATGTGGTAACCTGGTTCCTTGGTCAAGAAGCATGGCTAAATATCTGGATGAGTCATGTAGGACTAATTCGTCCACAAAAGAGGCCACTTCTGGGTTTTGGGCAGCAGCTTGTAAAACTTCCCCTTTTTGGTTTCTATAGATGAATTGCTCAAATTGGTTGTGTGGAATAGATGTCTCATCAAAAGGATTGATTGTAGAATTTCCCATGTCATTATCAAGAGTGTTCATGTTGTTAGGGAATAAATTCATGTCATTGGTGAAATCGGTAAAATTGGGGTCTTGACCAAAAGAATCCATGAGTCTTTTCTTTTTTTGTAATCTAGTTTCAACCATAAAAAGTTTTGCTCAACTTTGGGATGATGAGGGATAATGAGTGATAATGACCTAAATATGACACTATGTTTTTGTGTTTTTTTTTTTTGAGGATGAGGAATGTTATGAAATGCAAATGGGAGATGAAAGGTTTGTGGATGCAAATGGTATGACTCTAAAATGAGGAGACTAATGATATGCAAACTAAATGGAACCTAAGATGCACTCACTATTGAGAAATCTAAGGAAATGACTACTTGACCAAACAAAGTGCTTGCAATGTTTCAGGTTTGGAAAATCAATGGACCATAATAGGACTAAAAGAGGACAAATTGAAGTTTCCACACTAGACTGTTGAGTGGGAAACAATTCACAAAAGTTTTGACTAAATGGCTAAGGGTGATTGGGTCCAATGATAACCTACTTTTGAAGACAAAGTCTTGACAATGGATGGTAAGGAGTGTATTCCTAAAATCTGCAAAGTGAGTGTCTAAGGAGATGGTAAAACTTAATAATGCAACTAGTCAAATGCAAATGGAAACCTATGGTGATGCTAAGAATGCCATCTATAAGGTCATGATGAAGGAAGTTGAGCAAATCAATGTCTAGTTTGATAGAAACAAAAAAGAAGGACTTGATGAAATCTGCAAAGATTTGTTTCAGTTGGCAAAGTTGTTTCAGATTGTTGCAAGTTTGATGTTTTATTTGTCTCAAAACAGTTGGCAAATACATGGTGTTGTAAAAATGATGAAAATCAACCAGATAGAAGTCATTTTACAAAATCTTATGGCTGTAAGGACAGTATTCTTTTGGATCCCACTAACCGCATATCCTTAGCGGATGAATTCAGAAGCTTGGCCCCACAGGCTCCCCCTTACAGTGCACTCACTTCTCAGGGCAACCAAGCTTCCAACCTCCATGAAACTCCCATGGCAGATTGATCATCTCTACTAAGAACTGCGCAGGTGCGGGTGTCATCACAACGACCGTTGTTGTACCAAACAATAGAAGGTTTTTGGCTTGCTAAAACAAGGGATTTAATTTGGACATCCGTTCGAGTGGTTATACATGGGGCCAAGATTAAGCTCCATTATGGAGGCACTCCAGCCTGAAGAGGTTAAGCTCAACAGGGTTTTGGGGAGTACTACTTGGTTCGTATAACATATCTGCACTCGTAATCTTAGGCTTTCCCTTAAGATTCACATTTATATACCGGTCGGAAGTAGCTTGGCTAAAAAGCTTCGTTGCCAGTTTGAGTCGCTTTGGGGTGAGTACTTTTTCCCACCAAAGCAGGCCCAATTTTCTAAAGTTCAACAAAAGCAAATTAGAATATTCATAGTTCAATCGATCCTTGTTTAAAAACAAGAAGTGAAAACATGAATATCCTAACTCACACTCACATGGTGTTCATTTTAAGCCCAAATCAAAATGTGTTGACAAACATAAAAAAAACATGGAGTTCATTTTAACCGTTTGTAGTATTTGTCAAAACATGGGGTTCATTTTAACTATTTGTAGTGTGAGCTAACTAAGAGTTCATTTTAACCCAATGCTATGAAAATGCAAATTCATTTTAAACCAATGAGTTGTAATGCAAGTTGTGTTCTTTTTAGCCCAATGAGTATGCATGCATGTTCATTTTAACCCATGAATGTAAAATGTAAATTTGTCTAAGATTTGTGAAATAAACAAGAAAAATGTTAGACTCCTTGCCACAAGCTGCAAACAAAAAATTAGTAACCCAAAATCTTGAAGCTACTAAACAGAGAAAAAGTGTTGCCCTAACCCTATTTGACTTAGTGCATGCCCAATTCCTAGAGTCAATAACAGTTTCTCTTACACCCAGGATCACACAAGTGTGCAAGGGGAGATGATACTTCTATTATTGATCACTAGGGTTAGCTAGTCAAAGTAAATCTGATTTTTGGAACTACATTTTACATTAAAATTAAAAACACAGAAAATAGACCTTTACTGAAATTCAAAGAGCTTTCCAGAAATGTAAAGAAACTTGAATAATTCACTGTTTTGCATCCAAAATTAATTTTTTATGAAAAATCATAAAAAAATTATTAAAAATTGAAACCAGCTTCAAAATTTTTTATTTTTTTACTTCAGGTTCCTGACATCATTCCAAACCTGCAAAAAAAAATTTGTGAACAGATCTGCAAAATTGTGTGAGATATAAGTCAATCTTTGCAAAACCCTAATTTTTAAAGATCTATTTTTTGTGGAATTATTTTGCAGGAAAATTAAAAATATCAAAAACAGACCCCTATTGAAATTAAATGAGCTTTCCGAAAATGTAAAGAAATCCGAAAAATTCACTAATATGCTCTCACAATTGATTTTTCATGAAAATAACCAAAAAATTTATTAAAAATTGAAAACAGATTGAAAAAATCTGGTTTTTGGACGGGAGGCTCTTGATAATGTCTGCAACCTGAAAAAAAAATTTGTCTAAAAATATGCAGCCCTTTGAAAGATATGGTTGAATCTTTGAAAACCTGCAAAATGGTGCTAAAACCTGCAACAAAAAGCCAAAAACACCTGCAACAAGAAAGATCCTAGGCCTGCAAGCTCTATTTCTAATCTCTTTCTTCCTAGCATAATTAAGACATTTTAATTATGTCCTTGGTCCACATTCGACTATTAATTAAATAATTCATGATTATTTAATTAATTCATATCTTTTTTATTCTTCATGATTATTAAATAAATAAATTTTATTTATTTATTTAATTACGTCACTAATTGTCTAATGTCTTTCTATAATTAAATAAATTTCCTAATTTATTTAATTATCCTTGTCCATTATGTCTTCTTGATTATTAAATAAATAACTTTATTTATTTAATATGTCTCTAATTTAAAGTCCTCTTGTAATTAAATAAATTCTTTTATTTATTTAATTATGGCCATCTTCACATTCTCCTCATTTTAAATAAAATTATTTATTTAAAATAAGTCCCACCACCTAAATTAAATAATTTTATTATTTAATTTCTCCTCTTTTATTGTGCTCATTTTAAATAAATCTTATTTATTTAAAATAAGTCCCTCTTTAAAAATCCCTTCTTATGTAAATAATTTAATTTAAATTATTTACTGTCACATGACCCCACCCTTTTTGAATTAAAATAGTTTTTAATTTAAAAAGTCAACAACCCCTCTTGAATTAAATAATTTTAAATTATTATTTGATTCTCCAACAATTTCGGTTTGTGTGCCTTGTCACATGCATTGTCAACCCTTGATTTGATTTTTCTTAAAATCAATCTTGTTCATTCATTTTGAATTTGACCTAATGTTGCCCTAACCCTAATTGTGGGTTGTCATATTGAATCTTGTCCATAGATTCTAGGTCATTTATCAATCTTTAATCTCACCCGTCCATACAAAATTGAATTTTCTATAAAATGTCAATTTTGTCTCATCTCTTATCACTGGTTATCCATTATTATCTGTTGTCATTTTCACATATTTCATCTCTTACATCTCTTGTCCTTTGCATTTTTAGAATTGTTTGCATTTCATAGCATTATTATTCTCATTTAGCATAGCATAGTTTAGATTTCATTTGATATTTAGAAATGTTAGATGCTTACTAATTGCATTAGGGCATAGTATAGCATATAGTTTATCAAATCCTTCAATGTTTGCTTAGGGCTTGTCATTTCTATTGACTTGCTCTTTGTAAATCTGAGGGAAAGTTATTTATTTCAGGAAATTTAGAAGGTGTAATGGAGGTTAGTTATGGAGGATGAAGACAACCTTTGAGGTTGTTCATCTATTCCAATGCACTCCATTACCATACTTTGGGTTTTTATGTTCTGCACATTACATTGCTAACCATAGAAATTTCCCTTTGTTACAACTTCTAGTAGTGAAACATGTAAAAATATTTATGAAACATGTTTGTATTGCATAAAACCTTGGAAAGTAAGGAGTGCTATTGTCAGTCATTAATAATCTCTTGGTTGAGATAACAAGTCATGTGCCTGATCATTATATGTTGTTGAGTAGTCTCCCATGTGTAAGGTCAGACATAAATATGCAAAAGGAACACATTATATTAAGCCCTTTGGGGAGTTTTTTAACTCAAAGGTATATGCCTTTTATGTTTACTGGTATCAGTGATTACCCTAATTCAATTCCTAAGAAAATTAGGAAGTATTTGCCTCAATATACAGGCCAAGTTGCAAAATCAGCTTCTAAGCATTTACCGCATTTTGTAGATGTAATGGGTGATTATGAAATCAGTCATGAGGATGTTGTCATGAAACTATTTGTGCAATCCTTAAAAGGTGACGCTAGGGATTGGTTTTCCTATCTACCTGTCTTTTTTGTTAATTCATGGAATCAGTTGGTGATGGCTTTTATGGAACAATTTGGTGAAAGAATCAATCCCAACACATTGAGCAAAGGATTTATGGGAATTCACATACAAGAGGAGGAATTAGTCTCATATTTTAATCTCAGGTTTTCAACAGCTTTAAGGGAAATCCTTAAAGAAATAAGACCAAATGAGGCTAAAAGCTCGGTTGTGTATCTTGGCGCTTTCAACAAGAGGATGAGTTTTTTATTAAGGGATAAAGAGCCTACTACTCTGCACTAAGCATACCAGCTGGATATGGAAATTGAAAATAATATGAAATATTCAATGATGAAGAGGTATCCGGCTGCAAGTATTGATTACCCTAGCCTAACCAGTACTAATAGAATGTCAGAGCTGACTATTCAAAAAACTGATGATAAAATTCTTGCTAGAACTGTTATAAGTCCACCAATGCAGTTTGATGATAATAAGACCCAAGTTGAAACCCAGTCCAATTTGAGTGATGATGATCAAGTTTCTTGTGTATCAGAACTGTATGATATGAGAAGGCAAGATAAGGAATCACCATATGAGTTCTTCTTGAGATTTTTTGGAATCTTAATACAAACTCCTATAGATCAAAGACCTAATGATTATAAATGCATTGATTTATTTTGTGAACTATATGAACTAGGATTGAGTTCTTTACCATAGGAATTGAAACCTGCTAATTTGGCTCAAGTGATTCAATGGATAGAGATTGAAGAATTGGCCAGGAGTGCATCTACACAAAATATAGTTAGTGCTCATTCATTACAATTTTTTTGCATAAGTATTGATGAAATTGAGAGGCAAAATGATGTAGGATTGTATGAGACACCTATTGTGTTTCCTAATCCTAATTATGATTCTCATGTCACTAAGATTCTATTGCAAGCTAGTGATTATGATTTTAAGGGTAATGATCGCAGTACTGAGAATGCAGCAGAGTTTTTATTTTTACAAAATTTGTTTGGGAATGAAGAGCCCCATTTTTGTTTCCAAGTGAAGGAACAATTTTTAAATGATTTATATTTGGAGTGTGCCCAGATATATTATCAGTGGAACAAGGAAGCTATATAAATGTTGAAAAATCTAAGGACATTGATGTGAGTGGTCAGAAGAGTACAATTAAAGGTAGCCATTATAGTGATGAACACATTGGCACTATGGTCTTTCCTGATTATCTATGTGAAGTGGAGATGGAGGTGTTACTACCCTCCGGCATTGATGTGGTCAGTAAAAGGTTTCCAGATTGTGCTAAAATATTCACTTATAAATAAACATATTCAACAGGTAGTGTTGAGTACAAGGAAGCCAATACGTATTGCTCTATCTTTTCTCATCAAGGGTTAAATTGATGCTTTTAAATCTATCTCTAAGAGTTTTCATATAGAAATGAATGAAGAGATACAGGAAAGGATGTATATGGAGTGGTCGGAGATGAATGTGTTTGTAAATTCCCTGAAGAATGATATAGACAATACTGCTAACTTTTTTAATACCCTGGTGTACTCCCAATTAACAGATTTCATAGGGTGGCAACCAAACTTGAATAGGAAATTCTAGGAGAAAAATTCCTGGAGCTATGTATCATCTTTGTTAGGTGATGGAAGTAAGGATACCTTGAATACTGTTCTATATGAAAACTTTCAGTTCAATGTGCAAACTAATGATACTAGAATAGATGATGTTACAGACCAAGTAAGTTATGAAAGTTTCCATTTCTTGGTACAGCTAAGCCAACATCCTATGAAATATGACCAAGAGCAGGATAAGGTGAAATATTATCACAGCCATATGTTTCTCTTAAAATTGTGGGACAAAGCATTGATTAAATCAGTATAGGGGCAGAGTGTAGGTAGCCACCATAGTATTCTCAAAGGTATTGGCCATCCCTTGAGTTTTGAAACATCAGATAGTGAATGTTGCAAGTTGTTTTTTCTTCATAAAATGAAGAATTTTGTTTTTGATAGAGGTAGACCTTGATTTCTCTTGTTTGGTGGTCGGGGGCTACCAAGTTGTGTACACAGGTCTAGTTCACAGAACAAGGTAATATGTTTGTTAGAGGGCTTGTGCAATTCGGTAATCTGGTCTGCGAAACCAAAGATTCTGGATTCTTGCTATGCCCACAGGGGGCATACATCCCCAGTCAGAGCCACTGATGGGAATTTCAATTTGTTTAGTTATGCGAGTTGGGTTTTGGGGTTTCAAAGTTACCCATGGTGATTTTAATTATCGATTTTTGGAAACCCTCTTGTTATGTTTCAACAGTGACTTACTACCGAGGGTAACCGGTCACTTAAGTGTGGTTTTATCCCTCTCAGGTCATGAATTTACTAGCCCTTTTCACCTGACTTGCTGATCTTTCTTCCAAGATGGCTTATGTTCTATACTATCGGGGGTTTCACTGGTGGGTCCCACCTGAATGTTTCATCTGAAGTCTGGTGAACTGTTCGATTGTTGGTTTTGATCTAGGCTACTTCTTGCCGACCTCGCAGGTTTTCCTGCTAGCCTCACCAAAGTGGTGTGAGGTTTGCGAGATGTTGCCATCTAGCATGAATGGAGGTGTGGGTTTTTTTTCCAAGGTGTTGGCGATGACGTGTGGTCATCTCTTCACTGGCGATGGTCATTAATAATGCGGTTAATTATGACTTCTCGTACACCTTGCACGATCTAAGTAAATATTCTTAATGGTACTATGAGGTCTACGAGGGGGTGACATGTGGTCTTTCTTCTTTTTCCAATGGGGCTATGCGGGCCCCGCTGTGTGGTTTAGACCTCCTATCTTTGTGGGTTTTGATTGGATGTCTTTTCCCAGGTGCTGAGGTGGATCATCAATACTCATTGACTTGGTCTCAACCCTCTGATTTTCCAAGTGTGTTCTGAATCAGTGGTTCAATTTCAAGGGAGGGGTGTGCGATTTGTCTGTGTGGCATATACTGCCTTGTTGTTGCTAGTGTCATTGATGGCAAGGATTTTCCTTCTCCAAAGGATCTCCTTCTGATTTTCTCCGGCGTGCGAATAGTGCCATCTTGTAGAAAACATTCATGGCTCTGTAGTTACTAATTGTTCGAGTGCTTGAATTGCTTTCAAGAAATTGTATCCTACACATTGGCCATTCTATAAATGTTGACTAAGTTACGTGCAATTAGCATTGCATTTTCTTGTTTTATTGTGCAGTAAGGTTTCTTATCCGGTGCATTGCAAGGCTTTATTTTCTCTATGGACAAATTGACTGAACATAAGAGTACGAGGACAGGAGCCAAAAGGTTGTTGGTCATGATGGAGCCTACTACTTCCATAGTGCCCAGGTGTACTACTAGAAATACTGGAAAGAAGCCAATACATTGCTCGTCCCCTGTGGTCATATTTGATTCTGATGGTAATGAATCTAACACCAATTCGGATTACCGGTGTTACTTGGCCATCTTAGCAGAGCTCATGGGAGTAAATGAGGAGGTCTTAGCAGTTGAACCTATATCTACTTTGGCACCAAGTCTAGTTGTTAGAGGTTGTGCTGACAAGGATAGTAGGGGAAAGGTGGTTTTGTCACTGTCTCAGGCGCGGACTCGAAGTGGTCGCCTATGCCGGGGCCGTTTGTTTTCTTGATGGTTACTCATGGTGGGTTTGTTGGATGTGTCTTTTCCTACTATTTCATCATGTGGACATGAATGTGTGCATGCTTTGCACAAAATTTTGTTCTCCGACTGGTTACTATGTAACCATTCTTTTATTCCTTTGATCATACACGATGTTATCAAATGATAAGGAATGTGAATTTGAATTTCTCTTTAGCTTGAAATTAAATTTTGTACTGACAATGTAGCCTAATGCTTGTTGCTCTCCTATTATATAAAGGAGATTTCACGGCTCATTGTAAGAGTCAGAATTTTTGGTTCAAAACCTTTGAGTCTATATAGTTAGCTTTAATGTTGAAATGTTGTGAACATTGTTTGGGAAATCATCTCGGGTAGGGATTTGTATAAAGTTAGTATGCTATGCTTTTTTAATTACTGATATCGAAAGAAATCTACAAAAATTAAGATGGTTTTCTTTCTTGTGTGTGTGTCATGGATTATGAATGGATTTATCAAGGTTTTCTCTCTTCAGTTTCAGTGATTGATTGAAAGTGTAATTTTTTTTCTTGCTTTAACTTAATGAGTTAATCAAATGCTTGAAAGGCTAAATTACATGTTCATGGTTTTATATCCTCAAGATTAGCTAAGAAGCATTTTTTTAACATATTGAAATATCTCATAGTAGTAAGGCTATATGAAGATAAGTTCATAGTATCAAAATTATACTTTGTATGATTTTGTTGCCCAATGGATGAGACATTGAATAATGTTTTCAACCTTTCTCTTTGGGATAAGACTATATTTCTAAGCATGATGATCCAAGTGTTGAACAAAAACACATATTAAACCTTGTCTTCCTAAGGGAAGTAATTTTTTCTTTGTGTTGGTCAATTTCGTTGCTCTTGGGTGCCTGTAATCATTCTCTAGTCTGCCAATACCAAGAATGGTGACTATCCCCCTGAGTGTGTAAGTATTTTAATCTATATATAGATGGTGTTCTTTCTAGTTATAAGACATTCTTATGAATAAATTTAGGTTTACCCACCTTGGTCCTATAGAACTGAAAGTGTAGGAGAGGTCAGTCTTTAACTGAATCTCGTTAGTTGGCCACTAGTTTTTTGCTGTCATCCATAATAGGGGTTGGCTACTTCTTAGAGAACTGCAAGTTCTATGTGGGAAAAAACACCAACAGAGGGTAGAGGGTTAAGGGTATATTATAGAGGTTTTAAGGGTTTTGGGTTTAAGGGATAAGGTTTTAGGGTTTAGGGTTTAGGGTTAAGGGTAGAGGGGAGAGAGATAGAGTGAGTGAGTGAGTGATTGAGAGACCTAAGAGAGAGAGAGGGGGTAGGAGGAGAGTCTTGAGAGAGAGGGGGATGAGGGAGAGTCTATATATCTCCCCTCCCTCTCTCTCTCTCAAGTCTCTCCCTCCTACCCCCTCTCCCTCTCTCAGTTCTCTCTCTCTCTAGTCACTCCCTCTATCTCTATCTCCTTAACCCTAAACCCTTAACCCTTAAACATTGAACCCTCTACCCTCTACCCTTAACCATCCCACCCTCTTTCTCTCTCCCAAGTCTCTCTCTCCTACCACCTCTCCCTCTCTTAGGTCTCTCTCACTCCTCACTCTCTATCTTTCTCCCCTCTACCCTTAACCATTAATCCTTTATCCTTAACCCTTAAAACCTAAACCATTAAACCCTTTTACCCTCTACCCTTAACCCTAAACCCTAAACCCTTAACCCTTAAACCCTAAACCCTCTACCCTATACCATTAACCCTCCCTCCCT
>CM021103.1:46459360-46477007 GCA_007115665.2 Sequoiadendron giganteum | reverse complement strand
TAATTCATCAAATCCTTTGGGGAGAAATAAATGAAGAATTACCATTCAAGGACCCCAACCTAATTATTCACAAGTTAATACCAACATTCCTTTGGGACAAAACACCAATCAAGGCCCAAATACCTCATTTGGTCAAGGCAATCAAGGAACCCAATCTTTTACTCCATTTGGACATCAACATACTCAAAGTCAACAAGGCCCACAAATTCAATCCAACATGGCAAGATCTCAAATCCCCACATATGCTACACAAGTGCATACACAACAACATAATCCCCATCAATACACCCATTTTCAACAACCACACAATCAGAACACTCACTTTGCTCACCAACAACACATTCAAAACCAACACATCTCATCACAACAAGTGGGAAACCAAGCCATACCTCTCACAAACATGTGTGATGCTACCAACAACCCCATTGTGGAGGCACTCACACTACAACTTGCTGCTCTTCCAACACAAGTAGAGACCTTGCAACAATCCAACAAAAAGTCTTACATGTCACATGACTTGTGTCCATATCCATTTGACACCACCTTGTACATGCCACCTTTTCCTCATGGGTATGTAGTACCTCATTTCCCTAAGTACAAAGGCAAGACGAACCCCATTGAACACATAAGAGAGTTCACCACTAGTTGCATGGAAATAGCTTATGAACAAACCTATCTCATGAGACTCTTTTCAAGAAGTCTCGCAGGGCATGCACTAGAATGGTTCTCACTATTGCCTAAGGGAATAAAAACATGGAATGAATTGGCAAACAAGTTTGTGGAGAACTATGCCTACAACATTGACACAGACATTGACATTGCCTCCTTATGTAGACTTACCCAAGAGGATGCGGGAGAGACTTTCATTCCATTTTTTCAAAGATGGAGAACCTTAGCAAGCAGGTGTCCTGTAGAAATACCTAAAAAGGAGAAAGTAACCATGTTTGTACAAACTCTCCTTGGACCGCTAAGGTATGGATTATAGGTCCATTGTTGCACCACTTTTGTTGATCTTGTTGAAAAAGGTGTCCAACTTGAAAAAGCCTTGATCGCCAAAGGTGAGTTAAAATATGGTGGCAAAATCATCAACACCACTTCAAACAATAACCCAAGTAGCTCAAATGACAAAAACAAATATTGGGTTAAGAACAAGCATATCACCAATGATGGTGTAGTTGATGCAAAAACCGTTAATACAACTGGTCATGTACTCACAATCAAAGGAGTACAAAGTCAAAATGCACCTGTAACTGCACCCACACCAACTGCAAATGTTGTCCAAAGCAATCCTACTCAAACCAATCAAAGACAACCACGCCAATCACGACAATTCCAAAAACATACATACACCCCTTTGGGTGAACCTATTGCAGTTGTCTTAAAGAAACTTCTTCAAAACAGGGTCATAACATTGGAAGACCCTAAACCATATGACCCCGGTCAGTTCAAGCCAGCGTGGTGGGATAATAATGCATTTTGTGATTTCCACTGTGTCAAAGGGCACAAAACATCCTCTTGTCGTCAATTGCAAAATCTAGTGCAAGACCTCATTGAGAACCACACCATCGAGCTAGGTGGTCAATCCTTCACATCTAATGCGGATCACACTATACATAAAAACCCATTGCAGGATCATGGTAAAGCTTCCTCATCTGGCACAACGAATACCAATCATCAAGCCAACTGCATCCGTCCTGCCTACACTAATGGTCATCCTACCTACAATTATCACGATGGTACCATTATTAACAATCTTCGTGCTGCTGATGAAGATGAATGTGTTAATACCATCACCATCAAAAAGGCCCCAGAATGCAATGTCACCACCCGCAAAGGCAAAGTCACTATCCCAGGTCCTTCTGCACGTGAATCGAAAATCACCATACCTAGTTCATCTGCAAAACAGTCAACCCCTAAACCAGAGTTCAACCTTATTGAGCAATTGAATAAAACACCTGCTCAAATATCCATTCTCGAATTGCTCCGTATCTCACCCACACATAAGGCCATCCTGGATAAGGTCTTGCAAGAGTCATCCGTCCCAACCAACATTGATGTCAACCACTTTGAGACTACGGTCGGATACCTAAATTCGCCTCATCACATCACCTTTTCGGATAGTGACTATTCCTCACCCAAACCATCTCATAATGATGCCCTTCATATTGAGGTTTTTGTCCACAAGCATAAGATTAGACAAGTCCTAGTAGATGGCGGAGCAGGATTGAACATCTGCTCTCTAAAATTGGTTAAAGCTCTTGGTTTCTCTGATGCATGTGTAGATGCTAGCAAGAGCATCGTCATTAAGGCATATGATGATGAAGAACGCGCTTCTAAAGGCGTCATTACATTTCCACTCCGGGTGGGACCAGTTATCATAGACACAACATGCCAGGTCCTGGATCGTGATATACACTACAACATCTTACTTGGTCGACCCTGGATTCATGCTCTAAAGGCCATTCCATCCACATACCACCAATGCCTAAAATTCCCTTTTGATGGTACCGAGATCACTATCCCAGGAGATCCTGATCCGTTTCAATACTGCACAAATCTGCGAGCCACCGCTGAACATCAAGTACCCATCAATCAGGAGGCCTCCACTTCCACTTCATCCAAATATATTGACCCATCCACACTCACAAAATCATCCATTCCATTATCATCTACCACACCATCTTCATCGGCCTCTATACCAAGTAAAGATTTATAGATCGAGGACCTAGGTTGTGGAGAGTTCAAATTGAATACGACTTACTGTATTACCACAATACCAAAGCCACCCAAAGTCTATGGTAGACCATGTTTTGCAGTTGAGCCCAAAACCACTTTCAAGGTTCCACCGAAAAGTGTTTTACACGGTGGGGCGATATGGGTAATGAAGTCATTATTGACATAGATAACTGGATCTACAAAGACCCTATAGAGTTATCTCCACTACCATTACACCTTTATGGAAAAGGTTATGATATATGCAAGGCCCTAGGTTTCGACAGCACAAGCGGCCTTGGAAAGAACAACAATGGAAGATAGGAACCCATTATCATAAAGGCAAGACCAAGATACATAGGGCTAGGGTATGACCAAATCGAAATTGACGATCAACGTACCCTTGAACTTTCAAGTAAGGTTGTAATGGCTACAGAAAGTGTTGAGACATGCGAAGAATCCCTAACTGAAATAGACTCAAATGAATGGGAATGGGGATCTGACAAAACCATCAGTGACTATGACATTGATGAACTATTCTTAGAACCTGGCCAACCTTCCTTTGAAGAATGATTTCGCCAACAATATAACATTGACCCTATTGACCGACATTCTAAAGACAAAAAATGGGTGAGCATTCCTTGGAATCCAGAGGAACACAAAGTGTCATCGGCAATACCTGAATCACCCCACCCCATTCCTGAGCCCACCCATGAGCCTAACCCATTTGAGCCTATTATCCATAATTATGAAATGCCTACCACTAGTCACGATGTTGATAATTTCATCCCATATTATGATTTTGAATTTGATTCATCTGACTCGGAGTATGGACCATCCATTGCATCAGACACAGAAGTGGAAATTGATAACTTTTCCTTTACACTTGAGGCATCAATTTGCACACTTTCCGCATCTTCCCCATCCTTTACCAACACCGACGATGGAATCTCCCTTGTTTACCCACAACTAATCGACTGGGACCAACAAGATCCACCAGTGATGGACATATTTCAGAATGACGAGGCAATTGCAGAATTCATGGGACTAAGAGAAGGTATTCCATGGGGGGATCACAAAACAGGGTTCACCATTGATCTCGATTGTGCAGCTTACTTCGGGGAGACTGTGCAATCCTCCAGTCACAAAAATACAAAAAATAAAAAAGAAAAAGAAATGCCTTTAGGTGAAAACCGCAAGGCAGCTTCTGGCAGAAAAATAGTAAAAACAAAGGATGCATCTGAAGGTGAAAACCTCTCTGAGGCGCCTAAGGATGGAGGATTGGACTTTCTCCCCGTAACACAGGAAAAATCGGCCATGCTCATTGAGGATACAATAGAAGTTAACATAGCTACACTAGAGAATCCCAAAATGATTCTCTTGGCCGCATCATTATCAGATGAAGAAAAACCTGAATTTAAACAATTCTTCATAGACAGGAAAGTTAACTTCGCATGGTCATATGCTGACATGCCAGGCCTTGATCCTGAACTAGTTTTGCATCATCTTCCTCTCATCTCAGGAATCAAGCCAGTGAAACAAAAGTTGCGCAAAATGCATCCACAGATTGCACTCTTGGTAAAAGCCGAACTAAAGAAATTACTAGATGCTGGGTTCATAAGGTCAATAGACTATGTTGATTGGATATCCAATATTGTTCCTGTTACAAAGCCAAATGGACAAATCCGTATCTGCACGGATTTCAGGGATCTGAACAAGGCTTGCCCAAAGGATGACTTCCCCCTACCAAACATAGACATGATCGTTGATCTCACAGCAGGATACGAGATGCTATCCCTCATGGATGGTTTCTCGGGATATAACCAAATTCGAATTGCCATAGAAGATCAACATAAAATGGCGTTCACCTGCCCATGGGGAACGTACTATTGGAACGTCATGCCTTTTGGCCTAAAAAATGCAAGTGCCACATACCAGAGGGCTATGACAACAATCTTCCATGACATGATGCATATCTTAATGGAAGATTATGTAGATGACCTATTGGCAAAATCTTTGACAAGGAAGGATCATCTCAAGGTCTTGGACAAAATTTTTAGACGGCTTGAAGATTACAAGGTTAGATTGAACCCAAAGAAATGTGTCTTTGGAGTCACTTCAGGTAAGCTGTTGGGATACATAGTTTCAAGACGAGGCATTGAGGTTGATCCAGAAAAAGTAAAAGCAATTCTAGATATGCCTCCGCCAAAAGGGATTAGTGAGTTGCGATCACTTCAGGGCAGATTACAGTCTATTCGCCACTTCATTGCATAGTTGGCAGACAAGTGTCAACCATTCCAATATCTTCTACGTAAAAGCAATCCTTTTGTATGGACGGATAAATGCAACATAGCCTTTGACCAAATTAAAGAATATCTATTAACACCACCAATGTTAATGCAGCCTATTGAGGGAAAATCGTTGATCCTTTATGTCTCTGCAACGACAAATGCATTAGGGGCATTATTGGCACAAAATGACCATGAAGAAAAAGAAAAAGCCATATACTACATCAGCCGCACACTGATTGGATATGAGCTCAACTACACAACCATTGAAAGGGCATGCCTTGCAGTTGTCTTTGCGGTGCAAAAACTAAGACACTATATGTTGAGCCATCAAACACATTTGATAGCATAGATTGACCCATTAAAATATCTCCTGAGTCATGCGGCATTGACAGGTTGCCTGGCGAAGTGGGTCATGATTTTAAGTGAGTATGACATACAGTATGTGGAGCGCAAGGCTATAAAAGGTCAAGTAATAGCCGATCAACTTGCAGACGCACCAATCCAGGCTACCCACCCTTTGGTAGTTGATTTTCCTGATGAGTCTATTTTTCACGTCGAACCTGCATTACCATGGAAACTATACTTTGATGGGTCCCACACTGGTCATGGCTCAGGAGCTGGCATATTATTTATTACACCACAAGGGGATTCAATTCCTAAATCATTTCAGATTGCTTTCCCTTGTACAAATAATATGGCAGAATACGAGGCATTGGTCACAGGTCTCAAGATAGCAATCAAATGGAAAATTCAGACATTGCTCGTATTCGGAGATTCTCAGTTGGTCATCAATCAAGTGAATGATGACTGCGACACAAAAGATGAGAAGTTGCTGCCCTACAAGAGAATGGTGGATAGTTTCCTAATGTATTTCAAAATGATTGCATTTGAGCAAATCCCGAGAACACAAAATAAGGCGGCCGATGCAATGGCTACTATTGGATCTCTCCTAGATATCCCTAAGAATGTGTCACAATTTGAATTCTTAGTGGAACAACTGCTAATGCCTGCATATGATATTCCAGATTCAGAAATGGTGTGTGAGATTGTTGGTCCCAATTCGCCTTGGTATAAGGACATATACGACTATCTTAAAACCCAAACCCTTCCACCCAACTTGTCCAACAACCAATGAAAATCCTTTATCCGAAAAGCGGCTAGACATACCATCGTCAGTGATACCTTATATCGTCGTGGATTTGACAACACCCTTCTTCGCTGTCTTGACACTGATGAAGCCCAAATGACTTTACGAGAAGTACATGAGGGTATATGCGGATCTCATTCGAGTGGTCCAACCTTAGCTAGGAAAGTCACCAGACTTGGGTACTACTGGCCGACATTGGAAAAAGATGCTCTCCAGCTTGTTAGAACATGTCAGAAATGCCAGGTGCACAGTGATCTGATTCGTGCACCTGCACAGGAATTGAGACCAATCACTTCTCCATGGCCCTTCGCACAATGGGAACTCGACCTCGTGGGTAAGATTCATCCATCCTCTTCAAATGGCCATAAATTCATAATCACCACCACTGAGTATTTTACTAAGTGGATTGAAGCCGTCCCTCTCACTTACATCACCAGTAAGCAAATATCCAAGTTTATTTTGAATTACATCATCTGCCGGTATGGTGTTCCGCAATCCATCATCACAGATAACGGGAGTCCATTTAAAAATCAGGACGTTCGTGAACTCTGTTCGCAATTCCACATCCAACATCATTTCTCCACCCCATATTACCCACAAGGTAACGGTCAAGCTGAGGCATCAAATAAAACAATTCTTCGCATTCTGAAGAAGACCGTCAATGACGTTGGCCGGGATTGGCACTTACAACTCAATCCTGCTTTATGGGCCTACCGCACCAGCATTCGCACACCCACTGGAGCCACTCCATTTTCTCTTGTCTACGGATCTGAGGCCATATTGCCCATCGAGGTTGAAATTCCTTCTCTTCAGGTCTCTTTGAAAGGAATGATCGATGATGAAGAGTATAGACAGTCTCGCCTGCATGAGCTAGAAATGTTACAAGAAAGACGACAAAATGCCTTAAATAATTTGTAGGCATATCAAAATCGTCTTTGCCAAAGTTATAACAAAAGAGTGATGGTAAGAAAGTTTGAAATCGGTGACTTAGTCCTAATGCAGAACCCAAGAAATCAGGCTGACCGTGAAAAGCCTAGCAAATTTGAGGCTAATTGGCTTGGTCCTTACATTATTACTGTCGCATTTGGTTCTGGAGCTTATCAGTTGGCCACATCTGATGGAGAACAGTTGACAGAACCTATCAACAGCTTACATTTTAGAAAGTTCTACACATAGCATCAAAGAGCTTGGCTAAAAAACCCAAAATACAAAAAAATTAAAAAAATAGAAAAATCGTCCCTTGATGAAAACCTGGCAAACAGGCATCCTGGTGACACCAAAAAGTTAAAAAATGGCAAAAATAGTAAAAAGAAATAAATTCATCCAATAGTGAAAACCTAGCAAATAGGCGCTTTGGATAAGTACCATGGTGAAAACTTGGCAAACAGGCGCCATGCGTAGTCGATCATTGCTTCGCCATCTACTGTCACTCAAATCGACCTTTACCCATTTGTCATAATCACAAAGGCCTGACACATTCACGACATGCATTCTAAGTCCTGTCAATTCCAACCATGGTTAAAATTTGGTTGACATCATTCCTTGCATATCCTTGCCTTTACGTTGCGTCTACCTATCTCCATATCATTAGACTCGGTTAATCCCTGCTCTGTCTGGGGGCAAGAACTTTATTATGTAATTGCAGTGGGTACTACACAGGATCTTGCATTCTCAAAAGTCTTGAAAAAATCCTAAAAATATGAAAAAGTCCTGAAAAAATCCTAAAGATCTGAAAAAGTCCTGAAAAAATCCTAAAAATCTGAAAAAGTCCTGAAAAAAGACCTAAAAATCAAAAAGCGTCCTGAGAAAATACAAAAACATCCAAATCAATGTCAAAATTCCAAAAACAGAGTCAGAATCAATGCTTGTCCCGTCAATCTAGTTAGTTGCGTCAGTCAGTCTTCGTCCATGTCCGAACTACGTTGTCTCTGCGCATTTGCTACGTAGGCAAGATTCATCTTTGAATCCCCGAGACATTAGGTCAGTCTTTCTAGGTTTGTCAAAATAAAATCATGATTCAAACTTTTGTCCTTTGGACAAGGTCATTGCTTGTGTCGAACTATGAGGTCTCTGAGTGCACGACGTAGGCAAGGCCATCAATTGATGAGCCCCCGAGGCCGCACTAGGTCAGTCCATTAGGGGTCATGGCACAACACTTTCACACACGTCAAACAATCTTCAAATCAAACAAATCGCCTATCAAATCTCAAGCGAACATTCTATCAGCAATCAATTTTATCAACTTTTTTCAGCATGTCAGTGAGAACATGTAATCAAATTCTATCAAGACATTCAACTTGGCAAACATTGGGCTTTTCTTCAGATGTGTCCTTCTAAAGAGAAACTCTTGTCATTTCTTTATGCTTTTGGATGTGTCCTTCCTAAGCATTGTCCTCATCATTTGGCATTTTGATGGATTCTCCTCACCCTGAGAATTGATCTCCTCGGTATCAATGTCATTCAGGATGTGTCCTTCCTGAATTCGATATCGCTCGACAGTTGGCAACCTTGATCTTAAAACACTTGGCAAATACTTGGCACTTGTCTTTGGCCTTTTCATCATGTTACTAGTTTTTCAACGAGATCTCGACAACAGGATTTAGAGAAACAACGATGTCTCATGATGTTTGTCTTATCTTTTGACACTCATGTTACTAGTTTCTCAACGATGTCCTGACTACGAGATTTAGAAAAACAACGATGTCTCATGATGGTGGCATTATTTTTGTTGTTTTGGCAATCATGTTGCTAGTTTCTCGAGGATGTCCTGGAAACAAGATTTAGAGAAGCAACGATGTTTCATGGTTTGTCCTTGTCTTTTTCTGCTTGCGGTTGGTTATGACAAAAGGACTAGGGCAATTGCGCTCTTAGTATGCATCATGATCATCCTTGTCTGTGACTGCTTGTCTTACGTGATGGTTCGACCTTGCACACCTTGATTTATGTCATATCATAGTGTTTGTTGGCCATCATGACATTTTCGCCCAATGATGATTAAAGAGCAATAAATATTAAAGTCCTATGGTAAACGTTGAAGGATTTGATATAGGAACTAACATGCATCTCATATAGGCATTGCATTCATATCATCATCCATATGTTTTTTCACTAACACTTTCTTGTTCTATCGTCTTCTAGTCTTCTCATTCATTTCGAGAGCACACCCGTATTCTCGGAACCCGTCTGTCCTCCCGAGGGGGCATACCGCAACCCTCCTCGTCATTCTTCCTCATCTTATCTTGCACTGGGGCATATGTTTGACTTATTTTCTTTGCCACAATGCGACAAGCTGCATTATGACAAAGAGGGGCAAATGTAGACACATAAAAATGACCTAGGCCTGCAAGCTCTATTTCTAATCTCTTTCTTCCTAGCATAATTAAGACATTTTAATTATGTCCTTGGTCCACATTCGACTATTAATTAAATAATTCATGATTATTTAATTAATTCATATCTTTTTTATTCTTCATGATTATTAAATAAATAAATTTTATTTATTTATTTAATTACGTCACTAATTGTCTAATGTCTTTCTATAATTAAATAAATTTCCTAATTTATTTAATTATCCTTGTCCATTATGTCTTCTTGATTATTAAATAAATAACTTTATTTATTTAATATGTCTCTAATTTAAAGTCCTCTTGTAATTAAATAAATTCTTTTATTTATTTAATTATGGCCATCTTCACATTCTCCTCATTTTAAATAAAATCTTATTTATTTAAAATAAGTCCCACCACCTAAATTAAATAATTTTATTATTTAATTTCTCCTCTTTTATTGTGCTCATTTTAAATAAATCTTATTTATTTAAACTAAGTCCCTCTTTAAAAATCCCTTCTTATGTAAATAATTTAATTTAAATTATTTACTGTCACATGACCCCACCCTTTTTGAATTAAAATAGCTTTTTAATTTAAAAAGTCAACAACCCCTCTTGAATTAAATAATTTTAAATTATTATTTGATTCTCCAACAATTTCGGTTTGTGTGCCTTGTCACATGCATTGTCAACCCTTGATTTGATTTTTCTTAAAATCAATCTTGTTCATTCATTTTGAATTTGACCTAATGTTGCCCTAACCCTAATTGTGGGTTGTCATATTGAATCTTGTCCATAGATTCTAGGTCATTTATCAGTCTTTAATCTCACCCATCCATACAAAATTGAATTTTCTATAAAATGTCAATTTTGTCTCATCTCTTATCACTGGCTATCCATTATTATCTGTTGTCATTTTCACATATTTCATCTCTTACATCTCTTGTCCTTTGCATTTTTAGAATTGTTTGCATTTCATAGCATTATTATTCTCATTTAGCATAGCATAGTTTAGATTTCATTTGATATTTAGAAATGTTAGATGCTTACTAATTGCATTAGGGCATAGTATAGCATATAGTTTATCAAATCCTTCAATGTTTGCTTAGGGCTTGTCATTTCTATTGACTTGCTCTTTGTAAATCTAAGGGCAAGTTATTTATTTCAGCAAATTTAGAAGGTGTAATGGAGGTTAGTCATGGAGGATGAAGACAACCTTTGAGGTTGTTCATCTATTCCAATGCACTCCATTACCATACTTTGGGTTTTTATGTTCTGCATATTACATTGCTAACCATAGAAATTTCCCTTTGTTACAGAAGTATGGTAAAACCAATCATTGTTCCCTTTTTTATGCTCGACATATAATTTGGAACCATTTTTGTCCTTAATCAAAAACACCCATTATCATTAGAAATAGTGAACTATTTTAGTTTTGATGAAATACCTGGTAGTTTTTTGCAGCATGTATCAACCTCTTCTCTAGATTGTAAATAGCACAAATCTAGAACTATTTCTTCATTTATTCACTGGTTCTTCAGACAGAGTCGCCACCTCTTTTCAGAGGACAGTATTTAAAAGAACTCTTTGACATTATGTTCTCTAAGTTCTGCTAGATTTTGGGTTTCAATACCCATTACAGAGTCGCACCATACCATCAGTAATATCTTTCACAATCATAATCCATTACTGTGGAAGTCTAACACTTATTTTTGGGTTGAACAACAAGTTCTAAATAAGCACCTCCAAACCCTATGGTTCCTCTATCTTCCCTCTCTCTCTCTCTCTCTCTCTTTTAAATTTCTCAGAAGTTCTCCCCAATAAAATCATCCTTGAATGAATAACTCTAGAAATCCTGAATCCTTTGCATAGGAAACCATAGACCACAAGGTTATCAGGAATATTTTGAACTGCCTCCTTCTGCTTGGGTTGAAAACATTCACTGTGTAAATTCAGAACAACATATCATTTAATATGACTCTATAACCACTTGCAACCGGTGATTCATAAATTTTCCCTAGTAGGAGAAATGATTCGCAAATTGTCAACCTCTAGTTACAGAAAAAATTCAACACTTAATATGACTCTATACCAACACCATCTACAACCAAAACTGATGAGTTTGTCCCTAGTAGAGTCGCCATTTTGTTGGTGTTTTTTCCAACATAGAACTTGCAGTTCTCTAAGAACTAGCCAACCCCTATTATGGATGACTGCAAAACACTAGTGGCAAACTAACGAGAGTTAGTTAAAGACTAAAATCTCCTACACTTTTGGCTCTATAGGACCAAGGTGGGTAAAACTAAATGTGTTCATAAGAATGCCTTATAACTAGTAAGAACACCTTCCATATAAAAATTACAATCCTTACACACTCAAGGGGATAGTCACCATTCTTGGTATTGGTAGACCAAACAATTATTATAGGCACCCAAGAGCAACGGAATTGACCAACACAAAGCACGAATTACTTCCCTTAGGAAAACAAGGTTTAATATGTGTTTATGTTAAACACTTGGATCATCATGCTTAGAACTATAGTCTTATACCAAAGAGAAAGGTTGCAACCATTATTCAGTGCCTCATCTATTGGGCAACGAAGTCATACAAAGTATTATTCTGATACTATGAACTTATCTTCATATAGCCTTACTACCATGAGATATTTAAATATACTAAAATAGTGCTTCTTGGCTAATCCTGAGGATATACAACCATGAACATGTAATTTAGCCTTTCAAGCATTTGCTTAACTCATTAAGTTAAAGCAAGAAAACAAATTACACTTTCAATTAATCATTGAAACTAAAGAGAGAAACCCTTGATAAATCCATTCATAATCCATGGCACACACACAAGAGAGAAAACCATCTTAATTTTTGTAGATTTCTTTCGATATTAGTAATTAAAAAAGCATAGCATACTAACTTTATACAAATCCCTACCCGAGATGATTTCCCAAACAATGTTCACAACATTTCAACATTAAAGCTAACTATATAGACTCAAAGGTTTTGAACCAAAAATTCTGACTCTTACAATGAGCCGTGAAATCTCCTTTATATAATAGGAGAGCAACAAGCATTAGGCTACATTGCAGTACAAAATTGAATTTCAACCTAAAGTGAAATTCAAATTCACAATCCTTATCATTCGATAACATTGTGTATGATCAAAGGAATCAAAAAACGGTTACATAGTAACCAGATGGAGAACAAAATTTCATGCAAAGCACATGCACGTCCACATCCACATGATGAAATGGAAGGAAAAAACACGTCCAACAAACCCACCACCGATAACCATCAAGAAAACACACGGCCCCAGTATAGGCAACCACTTCGAGTCCACGCTTGAGACAGCGATGAAAGCACCTTTCCCCTACCAGCCTTGTCAGCACAACTTCTAACAACCGGACTCGGTGCCAAAGTAGATACAGGTTAAACTGCTAGGACCTCCTCATTTACTCCCATGAGCTCTACTAAGGTGGGCAAGTAACACCGGTAATCTGAATTAGTGTTAGATTCATTACCATCAGAATCAGATATAACCACATGGGACGAGCAACGTATTGGCTTCTTTCTAGTATTTCTAGTAGTACCCCTGGGCGCTATGGGAGTAGTAGGCTCCATCATGACCAAGAACCTTCTGGCTCCCAACCTCCCACTCTTGCGTTCAGTAAATTTTTCCATAGAGAAAACAAAGCCTTGCAATGCATCGGATAAGAAACCTTCTTGCACAATAAAACGAGAAAATGCAATGCTAATTACATGTAACTTAGTCAGCATTTATAGAATGGCCCAGCATGTAGGATATAATTGCTTGAAAGCAATTCAAGCACACAAAAAATTAGTAACTACACAACCATGAGTGGTTTCTGTAGGATGGCACTGTTCGCACGTCGAAGAAAATCAAGAGGAGATCCTTTGGAGAAGGAAAATCCATGCCATCAATGACACTAGCAACAACAAGGCAGTATATGCCACATAGATGAATCACACACCCCCCCCTTGAAATTAAACCACTAATTCAGAACACACTTGGCAAATCGGAGGGTTGAGACCAAGTCAATAAGTATTGACGATCCACCTCAGTACCTGGGAAAAGACATCTAATCAAAACTCACAAAGATAGGAGGTATGAACCACATAGTGGGGCTCACATAGCCCCATTGGCAAAAGAAGAAAGACCACATGTCACCCCCTTGCAGACCTCATAGTACCATTAAGAATATTTACTTTGATCATGTGAGGTGTGCAAGAAGTCATAATTAACCCTATTATTTATGACCATCACCAGTGAAGAAACGACCACATGTCACCGCCAACACCTTGGAAAAACAATCCACACCTTTGTTCATGCCAAATGGTTGCATCTCGCAAACCTCACACCACCTTGGTGACGCCAACAGGAAAACCTTCGAGGTTGGTGAGAAGTGGCCTAGATCAAACATTCAGGTGGGACCCACCAGACTTCAGATGAAACATTCAGGTGGGACCCACCAGTGAAACCCTCGGCAGTATATAACATAAGTCATCTTGGCAAAAAGATCGGCAAGTCAGGTGAAAGGGGCCGGTAAAGTCATGATCTGAGAGGGATAAAACCTCACTTAAGTGACCGGTTACCCTCGGTAGTAAGTCACTATTGAAACATAACAAGAGGGTTTCCAAAAATCTATAATTAAAATCACCATGGGTAACTTTGAAACCCCAAAACCTAGCTCGCCTCACTAAAAAATTGAAATTCCCATCACCCTCTATCTGTCTTCCACTCCCTCCCTCCCTCTCTCTATCAAGTCTCTCCCTCCTACCCCCTATCCCTCTGCTAGGTCTCTCTCTCTAACTCACTCCTTTTATCTCTCTCCCTTCTACCCTTAACCCTCTACCCCCTACCCCCTCTCTCTCTCTTAGGTCTCTCACTCATTCACTCACTCCCTCTCTCTCTCTCTCTCTCTCCCCCTCTATCTCTCTCCACTATACCCTTAACCCTTAACCCTTAAAACCTAAACCCTTAAAAAATCTACCCTCTACCCTCTATCTCTCTCCAACTCCCTTCCCCTCTCTCTCAAGTCTCTCCCTCCTACCCCCTCTCCCTCTCTCAAGTCTCTCTCTCTCACTCACTCCCTCTATGTATCTCCCCTCCATCCTTAACCCTTAACCATTAAACCCTCTACCCTTTACCCTTTATCTATCTCCAATTACCTCCCTCCCTCTTTTAGGTCTCTCCCCCCTCTACCCTCTACCCTCTACCCTCTACCCTCTACCCTCTCCCATTAACTCTTAACCCTCTACCCTATATTGCTTTTCCACTCCCTCCCTCTCTCTCTCACTAAATCCCTATATCTCTCTCTCCTTTACCCTTAACTCTAAACCCTAAACCCTTATCCCTTAAACCCTTAAGCACTCTACCCTCTACCCTTAACTCTACCCTCTACTTCTCTTTATCTCCTCCCACCTCTATCTACCTAGACCTCTCTTTGTTTTTTTCTCACATCTCTCTCCATCCCTACCTATCCCTCTATCTCTACTTTCATATATACTTCTCTCTACCTATTTGTCCCTCTATACCTATTTATCTCTCCCTCCTTTCCTCCTCTCTCTCAATATCTCTACCTTCTTTGCCTCTCTACTTCTCTCTCACTCTCTCTCATCTCTACCCTTAACCCTAAAATCTTAAACCCTCTACCCTGTTAGAACCCAAAAATTCATTAAAGAAAACTAAATGATTTTCCCTTTTGAACCTAAATTTTCCATCAGTACCCTAAAGGAGTTTATTCATTTATATCCATTCCTTTCCTATCTTTTCATAATATTTCCTTTACTACCTTACCCCCATTTAATTTTTCATTATTTTCCTATCTTTTCCTTTAAAATTCATTTCTCCCCTTTCCAAAAATGCTCATACATTTTATACCTCTACTGCTCCCTTAGTGATCACTTCATATCTTATTCACCGCCCAATCGCGGCTTCCCACAAACCAGCCTGCAGTACAGTGGTAAAGAGCAGTCAAGGAAACCCTTACCGCTGCACCACGGAGGGTGATCTCAAGGGCCACAGTAGAGTGGTAGTAATTAGAAGGTGGTGGTAATGGTCAACAAAAACAATCGGTGGCTAAACGATTAGGCACAAAAATTTTACCATGCCACCGCGTGCGGTCTAAACATAGACCATGGTATCGCGGTGGGCGATAAGTCACCGACGCAACAACAGTGCAGACAGTCACCACGGTACTGCACATAGTGAGAATGGTGACCATGGTGACTACAGTAAACTATTAGTGGAAGGTCAAGGCAGGCAGCAAGACAGCTACCGTGGTACCGCAGATAGTCTACAGGGAGACTGCGGTAGCACAATAACATTCAGGAGAAGACCTTGATGGTTAAGAGCGCCATACTGCTGGGTAGAAAGATAACAACTGCGGTATAGCGATAAACACAATAAAGGAAACATGGAGATAAAATATAAGGAGTAGATTAAGTGAAATAAAGGTGGGAAATGATATAAAAGTAAAAATCAAAGTGAAGTTATAGTTAAAAATATTTAATTTTCCGATCAGGCAATATAATCAAATATTTATTTTTTACAAAGGAATGTAAGAGGTTGCAACTAAAATTGAAGGGTCACAACCCTTGGTCTATAATGTATAAATCATTAGAAAATTCAGAACAGTAAGGGGATAGTAGGGAGTGGTTAGAGTAGGAGTTAGATTTTTCCCAAGAAGGGACTAGAATGTATATAATGACAAAACCTTTTTGAAGTGGATAAATGGACAGATCATTTTCACTTGGTGAAAAAAAAATTGTTTTCAGTTGTTGTGATATAATAGTTTATATTTCTTATGTGGGTTGTCTCCAACTTGAATTCTTAAATCATTTAAATCAATGTATCAAGCATATGTTTGATTTATCATAGTACAAACTTTACTCTATGTGATTTGGTTGATTGGTGTCTGCAAGTTAGAGTTAAATTGTTTTAAACAAGTCAGTGATTTAGTATTTCTTTTGAATTGTTGAAGTAGAACTCGATAAGAAAATATTCCAGCAGTATTTATGCAAGCCATAAATTAATGAAGTCATGTGCCAAACATTAGGTTTCATTTTTCAAAGTTCCTAACTAGAATTATGACAAAGAGGGAAAAACATACAATTCTTGATAATTTCACTCCATTTCCCATGTGGATAGAAGGCACTAATTTGCCTCAACCCAGAGATAAGATTTCATACAAATAATATTTTCAAATCCTTTCATTTGTGCAGTAGGATTAGGAGTAGTTTTAGTGATTTTTTCTATCCACTTCCATTTGCCATTGTGGGTAGATTGTTGCATCAGGAAATATATTTAAATATTTATCACTCATTAGGTTCACCTGCCTAGGTCTAGCAGAACCTAAAGAGAAGAAGGTTCAATTGCATCAATTGGCCTTTTACATTGGCCAAAAGCATTGTGAGAGCTTGGCAACCTCTCGTGGTTCAAACCTACATTTTTGAGAACCAACATACCCTCTACCCTTAACCATCTACCCTTAACCCTCTACCCTCTATCTCTCTCCCACTCCCTCCCCCTCTGTCTCAAAACTCTCCCTCTCTCAGGTCTCTCTTTCTCACACACTCACTCACTCCCTCTATCTCTCTCCCCTCTATGCTAAACCCTAAACCCTTAACCCTTAAACCCTAAACCATTAAACCATCTACCCTTAACCCTCCCTCCCTTTGACTCTCTCCCACTCCCTCCCTCTCTCTCTCTTTCAAGTCTCTCCATCCTACCACCTCTCCCTCTCTCAGGTCTCTCTCTCACTCACTCAATCCATCTATCTCTCTCCCATCTCCCTTCAACCCTATACCCTCAACCCAATACCCTAAACTATCAACCCTATAGGTCCTCAACCCTATACCTTCAATTCTCAACCATCTACCCTATACATTGGATCCTTAACCCTCATCTATCTTTTTCCCTCCCTCCTCTTTTCTCCTTATCTCTATCTCAATTCTCCCTCCATCTCTCCCTCCATACATCCCACCTTCTCTTCCCTAATCCCTCAACCCTATACCCTCAACCCTTAAAACATTAAACACTCAACCCTATACCCTAAACCCTCAACCCTCAACCCTTAAATCCTAAACCCTTAAACCCTCTACCCTCTACCCTCAACCCAATAACCTCAACCCTAAT
>CM021103.1:46318789-46459340 GCA_007115665.2 Sequoiadendron giganteum | reverse complement strand
TATATATCTCTCTCCTTTACCCTTAACTCTAAACACTAAACCCTTAACCCTTAAACCCTTAAACACTCTACTCTCTACCCTTAACTCTACCATCTACTTCTCTTTATCTCCTCCCACCTCTATCTAGCTAGACCTCTCTTTATTTTTTTCTCACCTCTCTCTCCATCCCTACCTCTCTCTCTATCCCTGCTTTCATATCTACTTCTCTCTACCTATTTCTCTCCCCCTCCTTGCCTCCTCTATGTCAATATCTCTACCTTCTTTCCCTCTCTACCTCTCTCTCTCTCTCTCTACCCTTAACCCTAAACCCTAAACACTTAAAACCCTCTACCCTCTACACTCTATCTCTCTCCCACTCCCTCTCCCTCCTACCCCCTCTCCCTCTTTCAAATATCTCTCACTCACTCACTTCTTCTATGTCTCTCCCCTCTACCCTTATCCCTCTACCATTAACCCTTAAACCCTTAAACCCTCTACCCTCAACCCTTAACCATCTACCCTCTACCCTCTATCTCTCTCCCACTCCCTCCCTCTCTCTCTCAAGACTCTCCCTCATACCCCCACACCCTCTCTTAGGTCTATCTCTCTCTCAATCACTCACTCACTCCCTCCCTCTATCTCTCTCCCATCTCCCCTCTTCCCTCTCCCCTAAACCCTAAACCTTTAAACCCTCTACCCTCTACCCTCTACCCTTAACCATAAAACCTCTATCTCTCTCCTACTTCATCCCTCTCTCTCTCAAGAATCTCCCTCCATATCTCCCTCCCTCCATCCCACATTCTCTTCCATAATCCATCAACCCTATACCCTCAACCCTTAAAACCTTGAACACTCAACCCTATACCCTAAACCCTTAAATCCTAAACCTCTAAACCCTCTACCCTCTACCCTCTACCCTCTACCCTCAACCCAATACCCTCAACCCTAATCCCTCAACCCTTAAACCCTTACACCCAATTAAACTATCTACCCCAATCCCTCAACCCTCTACCTTCAATCCTAAACCCTTAACCCTAAATATTTATTGTGTATGTGTGTGTGTGTGTGAGAGAGAGAGAGAGAGAGAGAGAATGGTGAGATATAGAAAAATATCTATTGAGAGAGAAAGAGGGTGAGGGAGGGAAGGACAGTAGTGAGAGAGATTGGGAGGAGAGACAAAAAGAAGTGGAGGGAGGGTGAGGTCGAGAGAGGGAGGGAGAGGAGAGATAGAGAGAAGTAGAGAGAGAAGGATGGATGGAGGGAGTGTTAGCGAGGGAGATAGAGGTTTGTGTGTGTGAGAGAGAGAAATAGAGAGAGTGGTGAGATAGAGAGGGGAGAGTGAGAGGGAGGGAGAGAGAATTATGATATAGAGAGGAGAGAGTTAGAGAGAAAGTGGGGGAAGAGAGGGATAGAGAGTGAGAGAGATATGTAGGTAGAGGGAGGGAGAGGAGAGATAGAGAGTAGAGAGGGAAAGAGGTAGGGAGGGAGAAATAAGTGAGATACAAAGTGATGGAGGGAGAGGTAGGTAAAGAGAGAGAGAGGGGAGGGGGGGAGGTAGATGTAGGGAGGAGATAGAGGGGTGTGAGAGAGACAGAGCAAGGGAGAGAGAGAGAAGGAGAGAGAAAGTTGATACAACTTGCTGACTACTAAAATTTGACCTCGTGATTACTAAAATTTGACTAAGTCTGAATTTTTTAAGATCTTCCAAAAATTAGAATTTGCATTATAATTCCTATAGATCTGAAACCACTCTCAAACATCCTGCCTATATAGTTTCCTTGGAAGAGAAAGCGAAAATAAAAGAGTTTAGAAAAATGTATTCCAAAATTCATTGCAAAAAGAAAGAGAACTCACACTTTTTCACTCATTGAAAAATTCAAGCCATTTGGCACTCACCAAATGTGGCGCTTTTCAAATTTGGCAAGCGCAATTGGCCTATTACGGTTTTTTTTTGCAATTTGGCATCAAAATTGTGTCACAGATTGGTGCACTTACCTAGACACATACCTTGATTATTGCCATTACTAGATTTGTCAATAAGATTGTAAACATTTCTTTTAGTCATTCTTCCACCTGCAACAACCTTTCCAAGCTTATTTTTAATCTCACATCCCTATGAAGTGAACATAACATTATAACCACTATCACAAATTTGACTAACACTTAGAAGATTGTGCTTTAGACCTTCCACATAGTACACATTGTAGATAGGAGTGTCCTCATTTAGAATAAGTGAACCTCTACCTTTAATTTGTATACCGGAATTATCACCAAAATTCACATATCCACCTACATAATCTTCAAGTTTGATGAATTTATCCTTGTCACCTATCGTGTGGTTAGAAAAACCACTGTCTAGGACCCATAAGTCCTTTTTCTTGGAATGAAAGGTAGTTTGGACTAACATAGTTTGGTCTATGTGTTGGAACTATAAAATTTTGATAACCTCATTTACCCTTCATGCTTATTAGTTTCCCAAGGAGTCCATATTATGAGCATAAATATTTCCTCACACAACATACTCACCAAGGTCCAGGTCAAAATTTTGTATTATAGCCCCATAAAATTTATTTAACCATGAAAATTTAACATATGAAACATATAGGCATGATGGTGTGAGGTCATATCGAGCTAATTTTATTTTTACTGCTTGGAGTACAATAAAAATTATCGGCCAGACTAGGGTCATCGGGGTAAGATTTCAAGAGACTTCCAAAACCATCCAACGGTCTCACCGATAAAGCAAAGAAAAATTCAGTCCATAAGAAAATGATTGCGGGAAGAGCTTCGAGAGTCTTACCGACCTCCCGTGTTATAACAACTGGATTGATGTGATAACATATAAGGAGATAAAATAGTCGGAGGGATGATATGCATGGTCTCATTGAAGAAATGAGGTATGGGTAAGATAAACTTCAGCGGGGAGATCTATGAAGGTCACATCGAATACTATTCCATCGGCAGGACAAGATTTTTTCTCAGCAAATCCAATTATCAAAAAGAGCATCTCGGTGAGACACATACCTTTGGGATAATACATAATATTTTTTGCCTGATCCCTTATGCCATGGCAATAAGCTTGATTGGTAAGAGTTGTAGTGACATAAAGAATAATTGTCAGGGAGACTTGAGGTATTGCTGGAACTACAAGATGTCTCATTGGGTATGTGAACATTGGTGAAAATCCGAATACAAGGATCGGCCAGAGATTTAAAATGTCTTGCCGATATGATATGTGATGTGACAACGAGATTTTGAAGAGCCTGCTTCATGCGTGTTGCAGCCAAGACATTAATGGCGCCATGAGAACATAAAAGATTTTGTGAATCCAGGTGAATTCAATTAAAAGTATTTTACTCATGGAATTAACAGCAAGAAAGAGGAGAAGAACAAGAAGAGGATTGGGGCATTCGTTCAAATTGGAATTTCAGGTGAAATATAGTAAGTCTTTCATCCCTTGAATATTGTGATTTTCATAGAATGGAAAGCACTGGTCCAGAGAAATCAAAAATTAGAAAACACGGGGAGAGTAGTCAATCAAAAGGAAAAAACAGAAAAAAAAAAGTCAGTTGGAGGGCACTGAGAGAAAATTGAACCTGGATCTCATAGACTAGCTACTCGGTTCTAGACCTAAAGCCAGACTCTCTACGCAACTTAGGGCTGAAGTGGATAAATTGGATGATAAATTTAAGTTCATTGGAGATATTTGGACCCCAATCAGAGGCTACGAACTGTTCAGTTTTCATTACTACCGAAGGAATCTTTTTGAGCCTGTATGTAACCCTTGGAGGCTCAATTTAGGTAAACTGGTATGCCCTAATGTCTTTGTTAATGTCGAATTGGTGAAGATGTTGGCCAGTCATTATAATCCAAAACATAGGGCCATATGTGATCTATCTGGGAATCTGGTAATACATGTGTCTGAGAATACAATTAGCGAGGTCTTCAAGTTAGAAGGAATGTGAAATGAGAAAATTATAAGTGAAGAGCTCGAGTGTGAATTTAGAAGAATGGACACAATTTATAAGGGTTGGAGATTACCCCTACACAGAATCAGACATGGTGGCAAACCGATTCCAATGGAGTAAAATGAGGGACCACCTTTTCATGTGGATATTTTCAAACCTTATATAAATTACACCTATTTATCGATGGCATAGGTATTGGGAATGGAGGTTCTAGAGTATATGGCAATTGTTCCCATGGTGGTTGTAGCAGATATTCAATATCATAACTCCAGGCCTTGGGATTATGCTTCATATGTATTTAAAGAGCTTGATGTAGGGTTGATAGCAATAAAGAATGGAGCCTTTGTCCTGCACCTCAGGAATTATTCATTTTTGATGCACTTGGTGCTATACTTTGGACAGGAATTAGGATTGTGGCCCCAAGAGTTGAGAATTTCACAATTTGATAAAGAAGGCAAGCCATTGCCTATTCACTCATGGACTGTTGTTCGGGACAATAGGTTTGCTAATTCTAGTTTTGTGCATTTTGAAGAATACTTTGTGAAATCATTGTACGAGTTTTATAATCATCCTTGTGACTATTCTTTGTCTGATGAAATAAAGAGGTTTCTCAGACCTAAGGATTTTAATGGACCAATCGGCCACAATTGGGGGGATCGGTACTATTTAGAAAACACCACCATGATCAAGGTGTATGGATTTGAAGATACCCCATTTTTTTTTCCTAAAATAGTTCCAGATAGGATTGCATATTTAGAGATTGTTAGGCAAATGGATTTCTCCAGTGTCATGAATTTAATCTCTTTTGGAAAGCAAGCTTTTATGCCTAGTACACTATGTTTTGGTGATTTTACTATGTTGGCAAAAGAAGGATACAATCTAATTCTTGACAGATTACTACAATATAACATGAGAAGAGGACCATTAAGGAATAATTTTGATCCAGAAGAATATATTCATTCTGCCAAATAGAGGATAAATTTTGGAGGGTATCACCATGTGCCCTACCAGTTTGATGATATGATAAGAAATTTGGAAATAGAGGAGGCATAAATGATAATTGAGAAACATAATCAAGAACTGTTGGATGCAGAGATTTTATCTTCTAGTGAAGAGGCATCAGAGGCTACTAGGTCACAAAATCCTCTAGGTAAGGTTTCAAAGACAAGAACTCAGGAATACACCTATTCTGCTAGAGAATTAAGTGTCAAGGAAAGTACAAATGCTGATACGAGACATGAGGAATACAAATATTTTGTAGTAGATGATGAGTTCATAAGGTCCTCCGAATTTAAATCATTTTTATATAAACAAATGGGAAAAGAAATAAGAGAATTAGTTGACATTATCACACCAAGAAATGAGGAGCAGTTGTTAAAAGATTTGAAAAATGATGTTGAGAAAGAAATGGCAAATATGACTTTGGAGAAGGGGAGAGAAATGTTGGAAAAGGTTGGTGTCGTGATTTTCCTAGGATTGGATCTCAATTCTGCATTAGTTTTTGATAGTTTCTTAAAGGACAACAATAATACACATAAGTTCAACATAGAAAAGGTAACATAAGTATATACAGGATCGAGATATAATCCTGATGAAGAAACATTGATGATTTGGGCTTTATACCCACCCCATAAAAGGTCTATTGTTATTGACACTAAGAAAGCATTTGGACATGTCATGACCTTGAAAGCTAGGGAAGCTGATCCAGTAGCAATTGCAGAAATAGGGATCAATGTGGAAAAATTGAATAAAGCCCAAATATAGGCATTGATTAGGGAAAAGGAAATGTACAAAGAAAATAATGAGAGAATGCTGAGAGAAAATGACAGTCTAAACGACCTAGTAGGTGTTACAGCAAGGGCAACTAAACTGCTTACTCAAGGTGAAAGTGCATAGGTGAAGGACCATTGGGAAGGATCAAGTGCTTATTCTCAAGAGAAAATGGACACACTTATGGTAGTAATCAAAAAGAGGTGGGCTATTTTAACCACTTGGTTAAATAAACTTTGGGGAAAACACTCATAGTACTTTGATGCAATAAAAGAACATGAAAGAGTGGATGTAGAATCCACGAGAAACTTGACGAGATAAAATAGCGGGATGCTCCTGACAATGCAACAATTGAGGATGATAATCGTGTTATGGACAAGCATAAAGGTTTATTTGAGGAGTTACAAGAGGATGCGTAGGATGCGCAAGAATTGATGGAGGCCACTGAGAATGGATTTACTACGTTCTTTGATGATTGAGGTAAATTGAAAGAAATGGCCACATGGAAGAGCGAGAGTGACTTAAAACTCCAAGAGATTTTAAAGACAACCACTGCGAAAGATACAACATTAGATGAGGCATGTGAGCAGAATGAATGGATGGTGGTGAGGGAGACTGTGATTCACAATGCACTAGGAGATGCGAATACAGACGAGCATCGAGACTACACAAATCATATGTCAAGGGTCCATTTATGGCTTAATAGAGCTTAGTCTATATTATTTTTGTTAGTATTTTATTTTAAGATATTTCTAAAGGGACGCATCTTTTCAAGTGGTTGATGTATATAAATACCCATTTTTGTAACCAAAAAAGAAGAACGATTTTAGATAGAAGATAGATAGTAGGAATTACAATATTTTCAGAATGTTTCAAAAGACCATGATGCATGTATGAATTTTTGAAGGATCAATGAAAGAACTTTGATTTTGTGGTGCCCTTTTGGTATCAATTATTTGTTAATTTAATTGAAAATATTATCAAGTTGTCTCCAAGGCTGATATTTCTTTGTTATTTAAATTGACATATCAAGTATATTCTTAGTTTATCAATATAAATTTGTTGCATTTGAGTGGTGTCATTGGTTGGTTCTTTCAAGTAAATATTAAATCCTTCAAGTCATTCACAATAATCTGGAAGTATCATTTGGATCACTAAGAAGAGCTTGGTAATTACATTCTTGCATGTTTATACAAGGTATAGAGTAATATCATATGCCAAATAATTAGAATCTTTTCCAGATAGAAGTCATTCATCTAAATCTTTCACTTGATTACCCAACAAGGCACTGGTCTTTGTTTATCCTTTTAGGTTTCATCCATTTTACTTACATCTCTTAACTAAACATATTAATTTTCACCTTGATATTGCATATACAATTTATGCCAAATCAGGATCACATCTTTCCACTATTAAATTGCCATTTGTGGATAGTTTGGTCAAGTAGGAAGCATAATTCAAAATCTACGTCATTCATATAGGTGCACCCGCCTAGGTTTAGTAGAGCCTTAAGAGTAGAAGGTTCAACTCTATTGGTTGGCCTTGTTAGTTGGCCAACAACATTGTGGGAGTTTGGCAATCTCTCATGGTTCATTCAAACCAGTGTTTTTGAGACCTAACACTATGTTTTTGACATTCTTAGGTTTCCAAACCATTTTAGTTTTCTATTGTTTATTTTGCAGATCAACTTTGCACTACTTGACAAAATGACCCAAAGTATTGCATTTAAAGCATTTGATCTGTTTAGCAGAACCAAAGTATATCTTATGTCCAAACCTAGGTATCCTAGGATTCATAAGCTTGCAAGAGCTCACTTTATGGCCAAATTTGTTGCAGAAAAAGGAATACCCATAAAATAAAGGGTTGAATTTGTATGATGTTCTTTTATTCCTAAAAGGGTGAGCATGATTATTATAAAAAAAAAGATGATTTGATTCAAAACTTTTGTTTGCAGCAGCATCTTTTTGCTTTGCATCATCATTTGAACATTCACCCTTCTCAAACCCAATACCAGTTTTATCCTTATTAAATTTCTGGTTGCTAAGCATGTTGTTTAGTTTTAAAGCACTTTCATACTTTTCAATGGTCTTTCTAAGACCAACAATTTCATGTTCAAGTATTTGTATTTCTTGATCTTTATAACTTATATCAACATGAAGACAATCCTCAACTCTCTTGGCTTCTTCAAGTTGAGTCTTCAAAGAGACTATTTCTTGATTTGAAGTTTGTTCTTGAGCAAGAGCTTGAGCAAGAATTTTCTTTTTGAGTTTTCTAATCTCTTTTAAAGCACATTTCAGTTCACCTTCTAGATCTACTTCACCATCTTCAATATCATTGTTGTTTGTATCTTCTTGCTGAATGATTTCAGCCATGAATAATGTTTCATCTTCTTCAACTAAATAATCTTGAGATTTAGTATCTTTTTCATCTTTACTAAACAAACTCTTCTTCTTTTTGAAGTTGAATTTTCGTTTAGGTTTATAGGCCTTTTTCTTAGGCTATTTTTCATATTTCTCATTGTCACCGTTTTGATCACCATAGGGGCACTTTCCAACAAAGTGGCCTATTTTTCCATAGTTAAAACACTTAAAGGGAAGTTTTCCCTTATATTTTCCAAATCCCTTTTTAAGCTTTCTAAAAAAATGGGATTCTTTAGAATCAAAAAATTCTGACTCACTATCCTCATCTTTTTCTTTATTTTCAATGTTAAAGGTAGTTTCTTTTCCTATTGAATTTTTTTTACTGATTCTCATTTCATAGGTAGTCAAGGTACCTTGTAAACTATCTAAGGTAAGCTAATCAAAATGTTTATTTTCTTCAAGAGTAGAAACCTTAGCTTCAAATTTAGGTATTAAGGTTCTAATGACCTTAGTTACTACATCAAATTCTTTTACATCATCTCCTTGTCCTTTCATAGCATTAACAACTTCATCAATTCTCAAGAAGCAATCAACCACTTTTTCATCATCCCTCATTTTCATTTCCTCAAACTGATGTTTTAAAGTAAGGACTTTTGAATATTTAACTTTTTCATTTCCTTGATAAATGGTTTCAATTTTAACATAGATTTCCTGAGCATATTTGCAATGTATGACTTTGATAAAGACATCTTTAGTTAATGCACACAAGAGAGCATGTTTTTCTCTAGCATTAGTTTCATACTTTTTCTTTTCATCAGTAGTTGTGGGCAATGTGGCAGGCATAGTGTACCCATTTAATACTATGCCCCACACATCAAGATCAATAGAAATTAGATATGTTTCCATTCTAATTTTCTAGAATACATAATTTTTTCCATCAAATAATGGAGCTCTAGTCATGAATGTTCCTTCACGAGCTTGAGACATTTTAAACAGACTCCAAGATCAGAATCAATCCTAGGTGGTTTAGACCTATTAGAGGACCCTACGCTCTGATACCAATTTTTGGAGTAAAAATGGCACTGAGAGGGGGGGGGGGGTGAATCAGTGTCTTAACATATTTTACCATTTTTCAAAAAATAAACTATAACACACATTTCTTCTCAATATTTCAATGATAAGTGCATTCATGAGTTGAATGCAATCATTCATAAACTGAAATGAAAAATGTAATATAAAAAAATTGAACAATTGAACATTCTCATATTAAAGTAGTGAAACCACAAATGAACAATGAGACACAAGGTTTTTCGAGTGGAAAACCCTCCTGGGGTAGAAAACCCACTCCTAAAAAATGCTACCTTTCAGGCTCTTATTTGAAAACCACCATGAACAATTCCTTATAGGCTAATTTCTGAGCACCAACTCAAGGAGCACCAACCCCTCATTTTGAAACACCAATTTCAAGGAGCACGAACCCCTCTTTTGTTTCAAAACAATAATAATATCAAAGGATTTCTCTGTTACAATTCTTTTACACTCAAAATTGCTTTACATTCCAATACCCCTAATATCCTAAAAGTTCTCTATTGAACTTTCAAAATACTAGACACATCAAAGAGAAATCCTATCACTCTACATTGTGTTTCAGATTAACTATTACAGAGTTATCACATATGTCTCTCAGGAATAGAAAATACATAAAACTATTATCAACCACCGTGTGTTACATACTTATTTCAAAAGAAAATATATTCTTTTGAGTCTTCCTCTAAGGGTTTCTTAGGAAAAATAAAGTGTCATTATTGTTTTTGTTCTCAGAACCCCTAAAAAAAAATAGAATCTGCACTAGCAATATCGTCTATTACAGTTGTAGAGTATTTTGATAGAACAATAATACCCTTCTAAATCTGATTACACCCCATAAATGTGATAGGTGGAAAACAATATTTTACCAAAGCATTTTTTCTTCCTTCACACATTTTACCAATTTGATAAAAAATAAAAACTATCACAGCTAAATCCTGTCATGCAATGCAACCGATCTCATATCATTATGAATCTCATACTCAAAATAAACAACTTTTTCAGAATACCCACAATGAGGTCAAGAATAAAAAATCATGATTTTTTGACACAATAATCAACAACTCATTTGTGCATTTTCAAAGTCGAAGAGAAAACTAGTAACTCTCTTTTGTGAATCAAACACCAAATGATGACAGAGATACCTGAACACACATGAAGCTAAAAAAATAATGCATGAGAATTTGTATCAAGTATTTACCAACCCAACAATGGAGAAACCAACAAATCTTCTTCCTCTTTCGAGCCCTCAACCAAAGAGTAACAACAGACCAAGTGAACAACCACACCATAGCTCTTATAGTGAGCTGCACGTACCTCCTTTAGTGTTGTAATAGGTAGAATCAACAAAGTAACAACTATTACCATCTATCCATGGCGACAGCTGAAGCAAGGGTTTCAACCCTTAACAAAATGAAAAAAAAGACTTTGCCCTAATCCATTCGTTTCCCCAAGATAATCAATGAAAAAACCAAAGCACAATAATGTTTGAAGTCTAAAAGGATAAACATATTTTATTAATAAAAATCATTATGATTTCAAATCCATAGTCAAAACCTTTTGCTAAGAATGCCGACATAGGAATGATTTAAAAATACATTATAATGAGTTTGGGTCCACTATCCATAATCCCTTGGAGGTTGACACAATAATGACTTTGATCATTATTTCTAAGCTGTCAATTTAATATTACCACTTAAAAGACTTTAATCCATGTCCAAATATTTCAAAAATGCTGACAAGGATAATGAAATAAGAAGGTTTTCGAATGCTTCCAATTATTATTTTCACAAGACTTTACACAAAGTCAATAAATCAAGTTCCCGATAGGAATGTTATCACCTCTATAGCATGCTTAGGGAAACCCAAAATACTTCATAATGCCACTCAAAATATTATCAATGTCACTGCCAACCATTACTTTCAAGTGACTTTACTTCAAAGTCAGATTTAGGGTAAAGAGACCGATATCATATACCAAGTGACTAATTACATATACCTTTAGAGCCCCGAGGTGACTTTTGTTGTCACATGATTTTAAAAATGTGATGAAACAATGATGCCAAAACAATGACCATGAACCTTTTATAACAATAACCATAATGCCTGAAACCTTTGACAAGGTAAATGTTGAAAGAAACTTCTCATAAGTATTGACAAGGTAGTATGTCATGCTGAAAAACTTTATCTATTTGAATCAACCTGAATCTACTACAACCGGATAAATATCAATTAAGCCAATATCAAACTAAAATAATATACCTTTCATGCAATAAAGAAGGGCCAACCTATCAAATTGAATATCCTGAACCTATTGCATGATCACCTTATATGAACTGTAATAATGCTTTATCACATTGTCAATAACCATAACCATCTGAAAATATATTTCATTCATAAATTTGAACCAGAAGCCACATGAGCAATATCACACTGAATATCAACATGAAAAACTTGAATCATCATGAAAATCCTGAATCACCATAAACATGAATACCAAAAACAAAGTGTCTAAAAGATTTTTTGAGATACCAAAGAGAATGCCAACTGATTTTGTCATCAAGAACAACCAAAGACAACTGAGAAGTCAAGGTCTTGGGCTGTTGTCAACTAATGAGCTTAAATGGTACCTTGCTCAAGTGTTGTGAAGTATTGTAACATACTTTCAAACTTTCCTAACATTTTATTAATTTACTAAACCTAATAAACCTCTTTTTAACTAAAATATGCCGTAATCATGCCTTATTTAGAGTGTTGTCAAGTTTTGTAACACACTTTCACTCTTTTCTAGGGTTTTCATAAATAATTAGGCTTCTTTATGCTTTAATTGGCCTTATTTTACATCTACAAGCCTCATTTAATGGATCTTTTCAAGGATAATCCTAACATAAATCAAGAAAAATCATAATTCAGGTGTTTTCAGGCTATGTAGCCCACATTTACTGGTTTGAGACTCATACACCACCTTGGGCACATGGGTCCCACCTAGGGTTTTGGGTCTCGATCCTAGTTTTACACCTTTCTAATAATTTTTAAATTTGGTCCCAAAAATTATGCCTAATGGGACTCATAAGCCACCTTGGGCATATGAGTCCCGTGTAGCCCAAAATTAAAATTAATTAAAATTCTTGGTGGGATTTTATCCTCCTAGATCTGATGTTGGCTTGTAGTGTTGTAATTTTGAGAATTTTTGCATAATTAAGTATAAATACAAGTTATTTTCACTCGTTTTCACCGAACAAGCGATCAAGTGACCTAGCAAGTTGAATGAGAATTCTTATAGAAAATTTGAGTTCACAAGAGAATTCAAGTGTTTACAAAAGCATTCAAGAGTATTCAAGGGTATATTATCAAGCATCATGCCAAAGACTTCATGAATCATGTTTGTTTTTGAGCTAATAATTGTGATGTAGGGTTTTATGATTCAACCTAGCATTTCACTCAAGATCTATCACCTTCAAGCAAGAGTCAAGGTCTACATCCATTGGATCCATCTCATAGATGTTTGCATCCTCTTATTGCTAGGGTTTGGTGAGTTGCAACATCATATTTTTTTCATTCATCATTGTCCATTCCTATTTCATTTCATTTCAAGGTTTGATTACCAAAACAAGGTTTGACCAAGGAAAACCCCTATCCACTAACAGATTTTGTTTTACCCTCTCTTTAGTGTGTAATTTGTAGGTCTAGGTTGAAGACTCATTCATAGTTGATAGTTTGGAGATAATCAACCAAGGAATCTTCAATTCTAGGCCTATTGATTTGAGAGAAATGATTCCACATTTCACAAATATTTTTCATATAACCCTCATCCAACACGAAAAAAAAATCATCTAAATCAGGTAGAGACTCTTCTTCCTTCTCCTTCTCTTCTTAGATAGTGATGACATATTTTGTGTTAATTTTCCTCCTTTTAGGTTCCGAAGGGAAATCACCAATGACAACCTCTAACTGCTTCTTAACGAAGGAGGAACCCTCCTCAAACTAACTAATAGGTATAGGACTAGACATATCATGTAAGAGCACAGATCCATCTACAAGGATGAGAAATAAACTTTGCATGCATTTACTTTATCTTCCAAATATTCCAAATATTTATAAATTTTCTTCCCAAGAAGGATGCCAAACTTCCACTTGGCATTCTCCTTTGATGGTAGAAAATTAAGAAAGTAGAATACTAAACACATGAGAAGAGACCCAAACCAGAAGAGATAACACCCAACCAGAGACAATCTGAAATTCTTAATTAGCTTTTCCAATATCAAGCTACACAGGTCAAATTGTTGATTTTCCTTCACCATCTTATGTGCAAGATACACAACAATAACAAATGTAGAGCCTTCATAATTTTGGAAATAGATTTTGTATGTGATACCATAATAAACATACCTTACTACAAGATTAGAAATGGTATTTATCAGTAGAGCTTAGGGGTCTTTATCGATACCAGTAAGTTCCTCCACGTCCCTGTATTTCACCATTTTCTTCCCAGGGAGGTCACCAATTCTACACAATCTAGTAATAGCTTCAATGGCTTCCTTAGTGATCGGATAGGGTTTGTCTAAAATGATGCTGCCATCCTTGAATCGACTCAATAGGAAAAAGATAGATTCTTTGTCAAAAACCATGGGAATTCTCCCCATAAATTCATACCCAGGGCACATACATTCTGCAATTCATTAGTCTTCAACCCTAGTTCCATTTCCTTCAACTTTCGATGATCAAATTCAAAAAAATCTACTCCCTTAAGCTTCAATAGAATACTACCACTGGATTCACTATCAACCAACATGGATTCCATCATCGTGCTTAGCTTCTTCAATCCTTTTATCATTCAACAAAACCTCTTCTTCTTCTTTGCAAACTGTGATAAATGATTTGAAAACTCTATCTTTTATCCTTAATTTCTCATGATGATTTCGCTACCAAAAAATTAATCGATGAGACTGTTGATGGGTGTTTTAGCACTTTCTCAACATAGGTAATGTGTAGGTACATCACCTCTCTTGAAAGGAAATCTCCAACAATGAGTTGCTGAAAATCACCCCAAGGTCTCTCGGATGTTAGGTCATGACGTGCTTGGAATTTCTCAGTTGGTATTTGATGTGATCTTGCTGGTAATTATAGGGAAGACTTACGAAAGTTAGGCTGGAAAGAAATTGGATCTTAGGATGGAGTTGCAAAAATGGGAAGCTAGTACAATTTTCTACAGGTTCGAACAACAATATTAAACTCCTATCTTATCTTGATATTTGGCTTTACAATGTGCAATGAACCTTAGCATAGGATATTTATTAAAAAAATGGAAAAAGGGCAGGGAAGGGAAGGAGTTCCCAGATTTGAAACTAACAATGAACAGTGATCATGGATGGTTCTATTGTGGACAAATTCCTTAAAACAGAGTTTCACTTAACCAGATTAACTCACAGTGTCATGAAACTTGTGCAAGCTTATAAGGAATACAAATATTCAACCATTCATTCACCATAAATATGGATGAACAAAATATAGAAGTTTGGAGCAGATTTAGTTCATGTCCAGACTAACTTTACACAACTATATACCATTAGTAACCAATAAAAAGTATGGACAAGGAAGGCATCAACACAACAAAATGCTACACAATCATTGGACAACATCAACCACTCTATCAAAGAAAACTAAAAAATTCTAAACAACAAAGTAAATCTTTCTAAATCAGCTAACTATGGGAGATGAACCATGTAACATGCCATAGAAACCCAAGAATTCACCGAAGTCAGAGAAACTTATATTAAAATTTCTGCAGCATGCCTTTACAACAACTCAACTCTCTCTAAATGAGAGGAGGAGACCCCTATTTATAGTTTTCAAAAAGAAAAATGAATGGCCAAGATTCACTTTACACTAGGTTTTCACCTATCCCCAAATATCTTACAATTAGAAATACATCCTTTGTCATCTAGCCTATTTTGTCTTTTGTGGCAGCACTGTAGCTCTTTTGTCATTTATCAGGTTGTTGTTTTCTCTTTGGCTGCAACTACACAGTGAGGAACTCATCTTCAATAATAGGTTTTCTAGCTTCCTTTTGCAGTGTGGCATACTTTACAAACCTTCCAATCAAAGGATGAAGCTTACCCCACTCCAAGATGTTAGATTGAAGCACCTGAAAATTCAACTTCTTGGACCGATGGGTGAGCATATTCCAATCTTCGTCACATTTGGAAGAACCCTGCACCATCTGCTTTGATTGGGTGAAGGAATGAGTAGTGAAACCCATGAAATCTATTGTGAGCTCACCCTTTATTCCCTCTTCCATCTTCTTATGAAAATATGGCTTTACCTTTTCCGGATCCATCTTAGCAATAGGCATGTCATAATCTGTCATTAGCTTGAGGTATTCTTCACATGTCGCTCCGATTTATTTTACCCAATCAAGATCCTGCTCCACCTCATGGAGCACTCACTCCATGACTTCCTTTCTATGAGTGAGGCCCAGTCTCCAATTTTCAACCAACAAAAAATCACTTTCAGCCATCACAAGCTCCTTCTTTACCGTTTTCTTTGGCATCTTGAGGATCACCTCGATTTTAGGATATTTAATCTGGTATATCTTCAGGAAGTTGAGGTAGGTTTTCCTCATATCCTCAAGGTATTTCCGCACATCCAAAAACTTATTTTCTATCCTAATAGCCCATCCAATACCCATATTTCCATTATAGATGACTTGTCTGACCAATCCTTAATGAGCTTGGTCCATCTCTTTCATTTCTCCAACTTACTGATTTGTTCTTCTGACAACAGTAGTGGGGTATTTGTTGACATTGTGGGGAGCTCATAAGTCGAGGACCATTGTTGAATGTATGTTGTTAAATCCACCACTTGTGCCTTCAGGTCCTCCTTGAAGGTCTTGTCCTTATTCATTTGGTGCACAATGGTGGAAATGGATCCATGGAGATGGTCGATATTTTGTTCCCTCGTTGTTGTCCCAAGATTAATGGTGGAGATATTATAACTAACCCCTCCCTCACCCACTACTAGGGTGGCAATTTGTACGGTTCTTTATCTTGAGCCATCCATGGCCAATTGGGATCTAGCCTTTAGATTCTTCTTTTTCTTTGTATTGATTTGAGCTCTAGCCAAGATGGCCTCCAACCTACCATTCAGATCTATTGGAGCTGGGGTTTTCTTTTCCAACTGCTTCCTGAGCCATTCGGGTATCTGATTTTCTTTCTTATGCAATTCATGATCACCCCTTTCTTTGTGGACACGTAGGGCCTGTGATGCCCTTTTTCTTGAGGCCTCTTGTTTATGCTTCTCCCCTTCTTCCTCATCTGATTCTTGGGTGACTATCACTACTTTCCTTGGGGACCCAGCAACCACATGCCTTTTGGGACTAGCCTCCCTCTTAGAAGTATCTTCTTATTCTTCTTCGTTCCCATGCTCCCCATGGTGCTCTAACCCTAGATCTTCTCTTATTTCAGTCTCGCCTTCAATTTTACCTTCCTCATTTTCTTTTTATTGTTCATCAAGGAGAGACATTTCTTCATTGAGTATGGAGCTCTGGTCATGTTCTTCCATTGGAGACTTGGCATCCTTCATTTCTACATCAACACCCTTTTCCTCAATGGCGGATGGTTCTCTAGCTCTTTCTTCCTCATCATCCTTGAGTTGTCAAGCCAACTCCTCTTCAAGGTCGGGATAAAGGGTCTCCTCAATAATCCTTGCACCTGACTCCTCTTCATCTCACTTAGAGGATTCATAGACAACCTCATCAATTACAAGATGCTCGAACATGGGATATTCATGATAATCGTCTACCATTTCCTCCAACTTCTCGGTTGCTTCCCTCTTCTTTTTAACCAATTATTCAGAGATTTGCATATTATCCTCCATAGAGGGCAGTTTAGTAGGAGGAGGAAGGACTGGGAGACCAGTTATAGCATGGGAAAGGGCAGCCTACACCGCAGGGTTAGAAAACATTCCAGAATGCTCTGATGGCATATTCTTCATGTATTTGATAAAAGCTTCTGGAAAGGTGAGAGCGAGCATCGTGGTTGTTGTAGTGGAAATTGAAATAGATAAGGATGGAGACATAGCTGAGGAGGAATTTGGGGAAGTATTGGCCAAAGAGGAGTCCATAGTTATAACTTGTACTATAGGAGGGGTGGAGGAAAGGTGGATGGAGATGTCCAACGTAGGTGGAGAGGTGACGACTGCTACTTGTGTAGTAGGTAGGGTAGTGACAACAACAGTGACAGTCATACCAAGGGCAACAAATATTATAGGTGAAGACTTTGGTGGTTCCTCTCCCTCGTGGAGAGGGTCCTCCTATATAGTGGGCATTCTTGAGAAACAACCTAACTTCTATGGCCTTTTTAAAGTCCCAACCTCTGTAGCCTTCCCCACAGACCCCTTGGATTTAGGCTAGTCTTCAGTTGCCTCCTTTCTCTTCTTTGATCTTGTGAGGGGGGGAGAGGCTGATGCCTCTCCCGTAGGGCTATCATAAGTGATGGAAGTGTCATTTTTTCCCTTGTGCGGATGCTCGGGCTCTACAAATGTTAACTCCACTCCTTGTCATTTCAATTGGGAAATTTTCCCATCAATCCATTGTTTAGTTCTTGCCTCTACAAGCTTTGTGATAATATCAAGGTCATTGACCTCCTCTTCGTTCCAATCTATTGTTGGAAACAACTTCATATATTGGGTCTATTATTGTGCTTTCTTCTTCAACAACCTACTCCGACACATGAAACAACTTAACCATCTTGACGAAGTAGGTCATCATGCACATGTATTTCTGCATACGCACATCCTTGTCATCCTTACAATTTTCCCAAAAGTCCTCGACATTGTGCAAGTGGGTGTATTCTACTCTAACCATCCTTCTTAGTTTTCCATATGGATCCATCCGCAACCGAGCAATATAGAACTTCAGATTGTACTCACTGAACTCCTTTTCAAAGTTCTCCACATATTGAGATATGTGGAGATCATATTGGCCTTTTCAAAAGGAGAGAGGATAGGGGAATCCTACCCTATGCTTGTTGCTCAAAAGGGTGTGTGATTTCTACAACTATCAGGAGACTTTGAGCAACACTATCCGGTCATTTGGATATCGAGGCAACTTATATAGTTTATTCGAGAATCCCTCAGCTCAAATATAGGTGAATTTTGGAAACTATATGAATAGGAATCCAAACCGGTGGATGAAGGCACTTGCACTATGTGAGACTCTCCTTTTAGGATCACCCCCGAGCAGTCTAATGATGTGGCCTGAAAAGGTGTCATTGAACCTCTAGTAATCTCTCTTGAAGTTTTTGAAATGTAATTGAAGGTACTTATCATATACTTTTAACACTATTTGTGGGTCTTGATCGGGAGCTACAAATAAACCCTTGTATTGGGTATGGTTAGCAAGCAAGTACATAAGGTAGGATGCCATGTAAAAATTTGAAGTTTTCTTTACTGCCACAAATTTCTCGTGTAGGTAGTCACTAACCATTCTGACCCAATAGAAGAATGTTTTACCTTGGATGATTTCCTTGATGAAATAAAACATCTAGTCTTGGAAGAAAGCGGTTGTCAAGAGGTCCATAACCCTACTTAGAAGAGTCACCAAGTTGTGGTAATCTTCAAAAAATTCACTACGGAAGAGTTCCTGAGGCACCTTATTAGCATTGCCCCTCTTGTCTTTTAGCCAATATAGATTGATTAGCTTTTTGCACCTGAGGGGATCTTCATCCCACGTCTTCTTGCCATAATCCATGGAAGTGTGCTCCATTTCACTATATGTAGGGATGTGGAAGGTTTTCCCTATTGATTTGGCAGAGAGGTCGGCCAATATATTTCCCTCCCTATCCACAATTTTTCTAGTGTCTTCTTGGTATGCCTCTCTATAGGCCATTACAAGTTCGGGGGCAACAAGGGCTAGAGGGAACCCTGCGGCCTTGGCCAATCCACTACTTTTGATTTTCTTAGTGTTTTCTAGTCTTAGGATTAAGCTTGACCCTCTATTTGAATTCATCTATGCCAATGTGCCCTAGATTAGTATCTGAGATGTCTTTCCATTCAGTGAGGACTTTGGAGTTAAGGGGCTCCCCATAGAACTTATACTTTATTTGATCTTTATCTTCCTTGCCATGAGGTACTTTTGCGATTTTCTTCCCTTTATCCTTTTTTGTGGCTGCCCCCGAAGGTCTGGCAACAGGTTCCATATATCCTGCAACCAAGGGAGTAATAAATAATTCAAGCATGGAGCATAAGGGACGTTAGTCAAGATCCTTGCAAAATGACAAATCATTTAACTCATGCCTTAGATATCATAAAAATCCTCTAAAAATCACCTTTGTCTTTTGTTCGGAGGAAATTGGGCAAGGTAGGCCCCGGGGTATGGACTTGCCTGGGCTGGCAGCTTTTTTAGTGTCTCTGTCATTAAAATGGCACTGGTAGGACGACATCCCTCAAATAGAGTTCCATATTGCAAGATCCGTGAGGTTTGAGGATGGTGGAAGGACATGGGCCAGAGGATGCGGAAGGATGCAAGGAGCTGGCAGTTCAGAATGACAAAGAGGGCATGACGGCCCACATATGAAGTTTCACGATGTCGGGCCCGCGGAGGACTATGGCTTACTATCCTTATTTTCATTTGTTTTTCTTTAGTTTAGCAGTGAACGAAATGTCGGGTTCCATAATGCGAGAAGACGGGGGTCAGAGCTCATTTGGAATGGTGAAAGAGAGATGGATTTTTGTGGACAAAAGTCCACAAGACCTCACCTGCAAAACTTAGGACATAGTCTATTTTTTGTCCAGGCTTAACCTTCAACGACATTTTTGGCAGCAGGGTCTGATGTTCAGGAGGACGACACCACATGGCCCTTTGGAATGACAAGGGGCAATGGCTGAAAGAAGTCAAAGGTCTGCGTAGGTTGGCCCAATAGAGATAGTAGCCAATTCTTTCATTAGTTAATTTTGCAATGCTTCACATACATCGAATGGAGGTGTGTGATTTGATTGATGGAACGATAGGTCTGAGGGGCCATTTGAAACATGAGGACTTAAATGCTTTCAGCGAGCGAAAACCCTCATTGTTAGACCTAACGGGGCCGATGGGTGCGCCATTTTGATTTATGAAGTAATTAGGTCATGCATTCATCAACCTCTTAGGTGGAACTCGACGATTTGAAGGGCGTAAGGGGATGGCTATTTGAAATGTCGGTCCCAAAAGAGCGAAATGCCCAAGGAGACTTAAGTTGTCGGATTCACGAGGGACGATGGATGCACCCCTTCGATTTATTAAGTGGGTATGTGCAAGATCATGATGGGCCAAAAAGTGGTGATATCTAAGTGACATGATGGCCCATGTGGTTGACGACTTTTCTTTTACCCAAAATTGATGAAACGAAAAGGATTTTTAAAGGAGATTCTCAGCTTTCTACCAATATAAATTATGCTTTACTTTGAATTTAATAAATAATTATTATTCATTTTCTATTTGAATTATGACTAAAGTCCTGATTGATAGGCTGATTGAAAAAAATCTATAGCTTTCAAATGGTATCACATTTTTTGAATCCAAAACATGTGTCACATTCTATGCTTCACATACTATAGGATTTAAAAAAAAAAATTGAATTTAATGATTTTTTGACCAAGTTAAGGTGGTCAGACATATGAGTTTTTATATTTTTTAAAAGTTGTAATAAAGAAATCATAATTAATTATTTACTTGGAAAAAAATTTTAAAAAAATATGCATCACATCGGGACATGAGACCCCTAGTTATATCTAAAATATTATAAAAACATATTATCATTTTATTGTGGTTAGGGTGGTCAGACAGACACCTACTTCTTATTTTTTCCTTGAAATTTAAGTACTACTACATTGAAATTTCAAATTTTCACCAAATAGATTTAATTTTTTTAAAAATAAACCTAGTAGTTTAGAAACTACTTTCATTTTTCTACAGATTCTATTATTACATATTTTTGAAATAATATAGATAACCTATTCAAATTTTTTACATCAAGTTGCCTAACTCTAATTTTCTGAATTTTATTGCCACTTAAGGGCCTATTTTTTCCATGATGATCTTGCACATACCCAAGTCTGAAGACTTAGACGACAACAAGGGGAGGTTGCCCTACGAAGGTGGACCTAGCGGGGTCAATAGTCAATTTTCAAAAGGTTTGCAATTTTGTGAGAAAGGGGATGGTCGAGAGGGGACTGGGCCCGTTAGGCATGGATGTCGGATGACAATGGAGCCGCCGTGTTGTGAAGGACATGAAATCTCGGTTTCAAATTTTTCTAAGGTTTTTCAATTTATGGGTTTCATTGGGAGGCCACCTTTCTACCTATTTTAGTCATTTTTCCAAAAAATACACTTAATCACTCAACCATTTTAGGAGAAATGAATACGGCACAAAAGACAACGGTCATACTTGTTGATCCTATGTAGAATGAGGCTAGACTCGATGAAGGCAAGTTGTAGGCACAATGGTGGTGACAACTGAGGTCTGACTCCTCTCTGCAAAAACACTTGTTGAAAATGACATATTAAGTAGGATATTTATAAGGAAATTTGGCATTAAATGCCCACAATAAATTCTTGTATGATGACCGATGTGGTTGATGAGCGGTCACTTCAAAACGACACTAGGGTCGGCAGAGTCTGATAGGCAGGTGGTCGTCAAGTGATTTCCATTCATAATGGTCGTTGATGAAAAAGAGACAACAGGAGTGTGGGTCCTGCGAGGCGAGAGAACACAAGGTGTCCACTGTCCCAAATGAAAAAGACATCTGGGAACCCCATCTGCGATGGCCCACAAGGGCGGACCCACACCGGTTCAAGGACGCCAAAATTAACCTTGAAGGAAAAGGGCCAAAGGGGACTCAAAAAGACTTAGGAATTGGAAAATTTGGGGGGGGGGGGAATGTGATTGATATAAGGTGATGCTTTAAGGGCTCTTTAATCACTTAGATCTCAAAAAATAGTGGCACACAAAATGAGATGAAGCAAGAGCGACTTGATGTGAGCGAAAAGAGGGGGTCCCCATTCCAAGCAGGGCATGTCTGCTATAGCCACAACAAACACCAAAAAATGTACTTCACTTTTCAATCTATCAGATTAAGGTTCATCATACATAATCAACCAGATTAAGCTTAGTCATGCCGAAAACACATCAATATTTGTTCAGAGAAGGGGAACTAACAGGATATGCATTGCAAAACTCCCCCTAAACCAAGGTAGTAATCTCATATTCTAAAATAGATTGTATCGAGATCTGGTACCAAAGAAGAGCTCCCCACACTTGTTTCCTTTTTCCTCCAAGCCATGATGGTCTTCTTCTTAGATTCATTTGATTCTACAACCTTCTTTTTGTTTTTTAGACTTTTCTAAACCAACAAATTTGCATTTGTTAGGATAATGTCCAGATTGATTGCACTTGTAACATCTTTGTCCTGACTTAACTAAGTGAATCCTAGATCTACAATGATTAGATTTGTGACCATAATTATGGCATAAGTAGCAATAACCATGAAAGATATTATACATTTCATTCCTTCTAGCTAGATTAGATAATTAACTTCTACAATGACTTGCTTTGTGACCAAACTTGTGATAGTTAAAGCATTGAATACTCAGTTCCTTCTTGCTTCTACACTCTACATCCTTATGTCCAAAATCTTTGCATAGAAAAGAATGACCATTAAACTATTGGAAAAATGTGCCTCAACTTGTTGGCTTGAACCCCTATTAAAGACTTTTAGAATTTTCCCTTGTGTTCATGCCTTTACTGCCATACCATGAGAGTCCCTTGACTACCCGGTGGTAGCGCAGGGTACCACTATACTGCGGGTGCCTTCAAGCTTGGGCACGGTGGTGCAATGTATACTGCCATACTGTGAGGGATTCTCACCCATTGTGTGGTACTGTGGTATATCGTCTTACCGCGATGGTCTATTAGGTGGGTTGCGGTGGCACAATGAAAGGAGAAAAAGACATAGCCGACTATTTGGAGCGATAGTCAAAGTGATGGACGAATGATGTGTCAACATGTGGCATGATGTCATTTGTTGATTTTACATTGCTGTTGTAAATCAAGAATCATTGGCTAAAAGATTGATCTTCTATTAGTGATATATTTGCATTAAATGTATTTTTTGACTCGGGGATTGACAAAGTGCAAATATAGTAAATTCTCTATAACCAAATTTAATGTTGAGCAACTCAATGTGTGAAGCAGGGTGGTGAGCATCACCAAAGAATGAAAGAAGCTTGTCGGTGAAGCATGTAATTAAATATAGCTTAATGGTTGTTGGGTCTGTGGATTTTGAATTCATTGAATGCTTTTGAAGCATTGTAACAGTGAATGTAGGTATCGAACTGTTGTCTGCAATTAGAGGTTGCTGAAGGGGATGCTGCTTTGAGCTAACAAATAAGAGTGAATTTTGTAACTCTTTATGTAATTGATTTACTGTAATACAAAGTGACTTTACTTGGTGTGGTGGGTTTCTCTACTGTAAGGGTTTTCCCATGTATATTTGGTGTTATCTCTGTGTGTGTGTTTTATGTTTGGCTCTCATGTTGTTCTATTAATGTGCATCTCAAATGTATGAAAATTGTTAAAGGTTTTTGTACTTCTCCTCTGAGGATTTTGCATTAGGAGGTCATTTTCCACACTTTTGTCTCTTTCCTTTCAAGTGGTATTAGAGCCTGGCTAGTTGTGTTATCCTTGTACATAGGAATGAGTTTTTTGTGCTAATCCTATTTCAGTAGGAGTCTTGCAAAGGAAGAACCAATTATTTTTTCTATTGTCTGAGATGGCAAGTACATCAGGTAGAGTAGAAATTGAAAAATTCAATGGCGAAAAATTTCAGTTGTGGAAACTCAAAATGGAAGACTTGTTAGTGGATAGATACCTCTAGATTACTATGTCTAGAACTATGCCACAAAGTATGAAACAAGAAGATCGGAACCTCACAGATAAAAAAGCTAGAGGGTTGATAGGACTTTGTCTGGTTAATTCTGTACTCCTGAACACCCATGAGGAAAATACTGCAACTTCTTTATGGAAGAAACTTGGTGACATTTATCAGGGAAAGTATTTGGTGAATAAGTTATTCTTGAGGAAGAGGCTATAGTAGGGTATGTGCAGGATCATCATGGAAAAATAGGCCCTTAAGTGGCAATAAAAAGACAAAAAATCAGAGTTAGACAACTTGACGTAAAAATTTGAATAAGTTATCTATATTATTTCAAAAAAATGTAAAAATAGAATCTATAGAAAATTGAATGTAGTTTCTAAACTACTAGACTTTTATTTAAAAAAAAAAAATCTATTTGGTGAAAATTCAAAATTTCAATGCATTAGTATTTAAATTTCAGGGTAAAAATAAGAAGTAGGTGTTTGTCTGACCACCCTAACCACAATAAAATGATAATATTTTTTTATAATATTTTAGATATAAGTAGAGGACTCATGTCCCGATGTGATGCATATTTTTTTATAAATTATTTCTAAGTAAATAATTAATTATGATTTTTTTATTACAACTTTTAAAACATATAAAAGCTCGTCTGTCTAACCACCTTAACTTGGTCAAAAATTCATGAAATTCAATTTTTTATTTTTTAATCCTATATTATGCGAAGCATAGAATGTGAAACATGTTTTAGATTCAAAAAATGTGATACCATTTGAAAGTTATAGATTTTTTTCAATCAACCTATCAATCAGGACTTTATTCGTAATTCTAGTAGAAAATGAATAATAATTATTTATTAAATTCAAAGTAAAGCATAATTTATATTGGTGGAAAGCTAAGAATCTCCTCTAAAAATCCTTTTCGTTTCATCAATTTTGGGTAAAAGAAAAGTCATCAGCCACACGGACCATCATATGGCTTACATATCGCCACTTTTTGGCCCATCATGATCCTGCACATACCCACTCCTTGAAGATGGAAGAAGGTGCATCTATAGCAGACTATCTGAATTCATTTAATATGATTGTTGCTCAGTTGGCATCTGTAGGTGTGGAGATAGAGGAGGAGGATCGTTGCATGCTTATGTTATGCTCCTTACTCGACACTTGGGATCATCTGGTAATGTCTATTGGAAGTACAACTACTTTCAAGATGGAAGACGTAGTTGCCTCGCTGCTATTAGAAGAAGTGTGGAGGAAGTCTTTTGAGATGGCCAAAGAGGCTCTTGTTGTTCGGGGAAGAACTAAGGAGAGAGGTAAGAAAAAGGACAGGAATTCTAAATCCAAATCTTAAGGAAGATCAAATTCTCCCAGTAAAAAGTCCAAGGTGAAATGGTGGAACTATGGACAGCCTGGTCATATTCGAAAGGATTGTAAGGAGGAGAAAAATAAAAAGAAGAATAACTCTTCAAAAAATGACTCTTCTCAAAGTGATGCAGATGCCTTCATTGCAGCCTTGGCGACTCAGGCATCAGATGATGTCTAAATGATTGACTCAGGTGCATCTTTTCACATGAAATCTCGCAGAGAGTGGTTCACTAAGTAAGAAAAGTATGATGGTGGAAAGGTGTACCTGGCAAGTGATTCAACTCTAGATATTGTTGGCCATGGGAGAGTCAAAATAAAATTCCTTGACAGAAGAATCAAAGGGATTGGTGATGTGCTACACATACTAGGATTGGCTCATAACTTGCTTTCGGTCAGTAAGTTGAATGATGCTGGCATGCAAGTTTTTGTAAAGTGTGAAATACTTTAATTCCAAATATCTTATAATTCCTTTAATAAAATTATTTCCATTCCATAAATATCGTAACTCCATACATTAAAAATTTATTTAATTCAAATGATTCAAATATTGACTTAAAGTCTACAAGGAGATTCATAATACTTCCAGTTAAATTCATACACGTGTCATCTTTCACGACATAGATAATAACACAAAGTATTTGTAACATAAGTTTACAATTCAAAACTTAGGCATTATGTCACCTTAAGTTCTACAATACATAATTCAATAAATAAATAATACATAAATAAAGAAATCATCCTTTGTTCTTCAATCTAATAGTATATCTTCATACATGAATATGAGAACAAGGTTCAAGCACCTTTTCTACACAACCTCGAAGCTTACACTTCCCCATAATTCCTTAGTCATTCAAATAATACCCGACCTTGCACGAATCGCTTAGCAAAAAGAAGTCGACAAGTAGGATGGAATCTGATGCGTGCCTAGTATAACTAGTAATTCCACAAGAATTTTCATTTTTCTAATTCATTTAAGAAATAGGCAAGTTCGATACTACGATATGTTAGAGAGTTATAAATATTCCATCAGTTTCAATGGTCCTTAAGTTACTTGGCCAAGTAAAATGTCATGCATGACAAATAAAGAAGTTTTGGAAAAGAAAAACTACACTCTCTAATAACCCATATTCGACACCCGTCCTGAAAGGTAACTTTCCAAACACATGTCATGCACATTCATTTATCAAGCATGCATGGTTCCATTTAAATAAATAAAATATCCATCTTTCACAAACACATGATTTGCAATTTTATATTCAAGCAAACATGGTTTTTGAATACAATAATTTCACGTTTTAAAATTACAAATAACATTATGTTCATTTTTAAAATAAATAATAGATACAATAAAAGAAGGTGTATCTCAAGTATGTAATCTAAGTACATATAAAATCAGAATAAATGAGCACACATTCTTTCGGTTCATTTACTCATGAAATTTAGTCACAATTCAATATAATCCTCTTCTAATTTGTTTAATTTCAAAGTAATTACATTTTTACTTTACTTACTTTCTTTTTTGTTTTTTCTCAAATTTCCCTAAAATACTATCTATTTTAAAACGTAAAAACCTCTCAATTTCTTCTATTTCGTAGCAAATTTTAGTTTCATTCCATAGATTTATCTAATTTAACTTTTACTTATCAAGCATTTCTAAATACACAAATGCATTTTTTTTAATTTAAAGCAAGAATCTTTCAGCTGTATAATTCTGGAATAATTTCACCATCTTTTAAGTTCTTTTTGTTTGAAAGTTTTGTATATCTGGCAGTTTTGATTTTGGTAGCATTTCTAAATTTAAATAGATCTAAAACTTACTATTTTTCTTGTGTGCATCGTTTCCATATAATAAATCAAAATTTCCTAAAATAAATAAATCTGCTATTTCTTTATATTTTTTTGTTCAATCTGCTCAACAATTTTCTGTTAAAGTGTTTGGTGTAAGATCTTTCTTTTAAATTTAAATAAGACAGTGATTCATTTTCTGTTCAAATCAAAATACAATATTTAAAAGAGAAAGAATTAAACTTAAATACAAATTTTCTATGAATTTGTTCTCTTTGAATCTACCTGAAAATTTCCTGAATTTGACCATGGATAATTATTTTTCTATCAATTTCCAGCTGGGTGCTTCTTTCTATCTTCTCCTCCTATTATTCTTCTGTCTCTTCTCTTAATTTTCTTCCTATCTTCCCCCTGTTCTTACCTCTATCTTGGTCTCTTGTTGTTCTTATTTTTGTTTGGGTCTCTTGTTATTATTATTTCCTATGCACTTCTCCTCTTGCTGACTGCATGGAATGTATGGAAAGAAAATTAAATTCAGTTATGTTCTAAGATTTCCCTATTCTCCTTCAGGTAGTGTGCCTCACCTCCCTCTCTCTTACTATTCATGGGAGATAAGAGAGACTACTTTATTTTTTATTTTATTTTAAGTCTCTCTCTTCCTGGTCTACTCCCTTCTCCCCTCTACCCCTCACACATATGAGACTCTCCTCTTCTACCATGCGCATCAAGGAGAGATCAGAATCTCACCATATTAGAATGTTACTGCTCTCTGATTTCTAAGACCTTCTCATACTTCCCTGCGTACCTTCTCTTCGCCTCTCTGTCACACATTTTCCTCTCCATCTCCCCACATGCCTTCCACCATTTCTCTCCCTCCCCTCTCCAGTCGCGTGCCCTCTTCCTTGGACTCACGTATGGGAGAGTTATCAAGTCCCACTTAGAGAATTTAAATATTGTTCTCATATCTCCCTCCTGGCCACGCATGGAGAATAAATAATTTTTTGTCTATAAAAAATCTCTCTTCTCACACCTGTGCATGAGATCAGCAACATGCCCCCTTTTTGAAAAAAAGAATGGGAATATAACCAAAATAAAAGCTCTCTTTTTTAAAAAGGATTTACTCTTCCTCCTTTTTTCAATTCCCCTTTTCTCTCTCCCAAGATCATGCAAATAAAAAGGTGGAGTCACCAATCAGTTAGATCCACTTTTTATGCTTTGATCTCCAGACTCCAAGTTTCTCTCCTTGTTTGCATGCAAATTGATTGAGAGGTGTTTGATTTCAAATTGATAACTGTTGTTTCAAATCCAATTTTGAATTTCATCTTTGAACATATTTTTGTTTTCTATTCAATTTCAATTATGAATGAAATTCATTTATTTCCATTTAAACATATATTTCCTTTCTCATTTATCAAATGAGAAAATAACAATTAAATCAATAACACAGTTTTTTTACATTTTGTTCTTTTTCATAATTAAAAATTTATTCCAATAATTTAGAATAAAACATTATTATTTTAAGCTAATAATAAAATATTTACACAAGGAATTATTTCTTTTGAATAAAAATCAATTTCATCACATCAATAATCAAATTGCCATTTAAAACAATATATTATTTTTCACATAAATTTAAGCAATTGAAATTAACTTACTTTAAATTTCCTATAATACTCATCACAAAAATACATTAAAAAATACTAAGTGGTGTGTGAGATTTCATCATCCTCATAAACGTCTAATGGCTAAAACAACTCTACCTGAACAATGTTCTCGCCTTCATTCTTGTTCACCTATTCCTACGTTCACTTGCACTCAAATTTTCATCAGCAATGACAAACCCCAAATTTCGTAAAAATGCATTTCAAATAATTTCATTTGCATTTGCATTTGCATTTCAATTTCAATTTTACTTTCAATTTCAATAATCATTTAACATGATAATTAACAATCTCATGATTAATAATTGCATTTAAATAATCGACAAAATCAATACGTGATAGTTTCCTTCTCGAGTGGAGGCTATAAGATGACTAGAGGTGCAATGGTGCTGGCTAAGGGGGTATACACAAGTACTTTGTACAAGTTGGATGCACATCCTGTTCAATGTAACATCTGTATAAAGTCAAGAAAAGTTGCTCATGTAGAAAAGGATGATGGAGTTCTTCTAGGTGCAAATTCCTTGGAGGTGAAACTCCCAATAGAGAAGACCATAGTGTGGCATCATAGACTTAGTCACATAGGTGAGAAAGGTCTAAAAACCTTGAAAAATAAAAATCTTGTTAAGGGGCTTGTTGATTGAAACCTTGAGTTTGATTTTTGTGAACATTGAGTTTATGGAAATAAAAATCATGTTTCATTTTATTCGATTCCTCATAAATCTTTTGGTGTAAAGGTATCTATAGGATCATAATGGAAAAAACAGGCCCTTAAGTGGCAATAAAATTCAAAAAATCAGATATAGGCAACTTGACGTAAAAATTTGAATAAGTTATCTATATTATTTCAAAAATGTGTAAGAATAGAATCTATAGAAAATTGAATTTAGTTTCTAAACTACTAGGTTTATTTAAACAAAATAAAAATCTATTTGGTAAAAATTTGAAATTTCAATGTAGTAGTACTTAAATTTCAGGGAAAAAATAAGAAGTAGGTGTCTGTCTGACCACCCTAACCACAATAAAATGATAATATTTTTTAATAATATTTTATATATAAGTAGGGGACTCATGTCCTGATGTGATGCATATTTTTTTGTAATTTTTTTTCAAGTAAATAATTAATTATGATTTTTTATTACAAATTTAAAAAAATATAAAAACCTGTATGTCTAACCACCTTAACTTGGTCAAAACTTCATCAAATTAATTTTTTTTAATCCTATAGTATGCGAAGCATAGAATGTGATGCATGTTTTGGATTCAAAAAATGTGGTACCGTTTGAAAGTTATAGATGTTTTTCAATCAGCCTATCAATCAGGACTTTAGTCGTAATTCAAATAGAAAATGAATAATAATAATTTATTAAATTCATAGTAAAGCATAATTTATATTGGTGGAAAGCTGATAATCTCCTTTAAAAACCCTTTTGTTTCATCAATTTTGGGTTAAAAAAAATCATCAGCCACATGGGTCATCATATCACTTAGATATCACCACTTTTTGGCCCATCATGATCTTGCAAATACCCATACTCGATTATGTTCATTCTGATGTATTTGTTCTAGTGAATGTTCCTTCATTATCAAAGTATAGATATTATGTTTCTTTTATAGATGATTATTCAAGAAGGGCATTTGTATACTTTATTAAGAGTAAATCAAAAGTGTTCAGTTGGTTTAAAGAATTTCAAAAGTTGGTAGAGAATCAAACTGGTAGGAAAATCAAATGCTTGAGGATGGATAATGGTAGTGAGTTTTGTTCTGCAGATTTTGAAAGATACTACAAAGACAATGGGATTAAAAGGCATAAAACTATGCCTTATACTCCACAATAGAATGGAGTTGCTGAAAGGTTAAACAAGACGCTAATGGAAAGAGCGAGAAGTATGTTGAGCGGTGTTGGCTTAGAGTAGAAGTTTTGGGCTGAGGTTGTGGCTACAACATGTTACTTCATAAATCGTTCACCTTGTTTGACTCTTGTTGAAAAAACACCTTTGGAAGTATGGTCTCATAAGAGTCCCTCTCTGAGACATATTCATGTCTTTGGCTGTGAGGCATATGCATATGTGCTGAATGAGAAAAGATAAAAGTTGGAGAACAAGGCTGTTAAATGTATGTTCATTGGCTATGGCATTGGTGTGAAGGGATACAAGCTTTGGAATCCTAACACTAAGAAGGTTTTGTACAACTGAAGTGTAATCTTCCATGATCTGAAGCCTTCAGTAGTTGATCTGCAATTAGAGACAGACAAAAGAGAAAAGAAGAGTGATGGAGTTGAAATTCCTCGAACTCTAGAAAAATAGGAACTACATAGTGTACCTGAAACTGATGAGAGTTCGAGAAGCTTTGAGAGTTCTTAAGAAGAAGAACCTCAACCTCAACCCGTAAGGAGGTCTACATGTGAAAAGAGTCAACCTGATAGGTATGGATTTTCCATGTTGGATTCAAACTATTCTTATGCTTTGATTACTAGCACTGATGAGCCTAGGACTATGAATGATTAATTAATATGTCTAATTCAAATTCCTGCTTGGAAGCCATGAATGAAGAAATGGCATCATTAAAGAAGAATGAAACCTAAGATTTGGTACCTTTTCCTAAAGAGTGAAATCATATTGGTTGTAAATGGGTATTTACTTGAAGAAGATTGGTCTGGATGGAAGTGTTGAAAAGTATAAAGTTCGGTTGGTCGCAAAAGGGTATTCCCAGGTGGAGGGAATTGATTATGGAGAAATATTTTCTCCTATAGCTAAACTAACATCTATTAGATTTATTTTGTCACTTCCAGCCGCACATGACTTAGAAATCGAGTAGATGGATGTGAAGACAATGTTTCTCCATGGAGAGCTGGAGGAAGAAATTTATATGTCCCAGCCTAAGCACTTCATTGAAAAAGGTAAAGAAATATTGGTTTGCAAGTTAAAGAAATCTTTGTATGGTTTGAAATAATCGTCTAGAATGGGGTACCAAAATTTTGACACCTTTGTGTTTTTGTTGGGATATGAGAGATCAAAATCTGATCATTGTGTGTATTACAAAACTGAAAGTGATCGTGTGCTTATTATTACCCTGTTTGTAGATGATATTTTGTTCATAGGAAATATTAAGACTATGATTTTTGATCTTAAGTTTCAGTTGACTACAAAGTTTGAAATGAAATATCTGGGTGTAGCAAGGTACATTCTAGGGATGGAAATAAAAAGGGATAGAGGAGGTGGAAATCTTTGGCTTAGATAGAGTAAGTATATCAATTTTGTCCTTGAGAGATTTGGAATGACTGATTGCAAATAGTTAGTTGTTCCCATGTTACAAGGAACAAAGCTATCTATTGAAGATTGTCCAAGGTCCTCTATTGATATGCAGGACATGAATAGAGTACCGTATGCAAGTGTTTTTGGTAGTTTAATGTATCCAATGGTTTGTACTAGGCCAAACATTGTCCAAGCAGTGGTAGTTCTTAGTCGGTTTATGGCTAACCTAGGAAGGCTGCATTGGGATGTTGTGAAGAGGGTTTTCAGATATTTGAAGGGAACCTCAAAGTTTTCTCTATGTTATCATGGAAGCTCAACAAGATTACAAATATCTCTTAGCATTCACATGGGTATGTGGATTTTGATTGGGCAGGGGACATTGATAGAAAATGATCCACCAGTGGATACATCTTCATGTTATTTGGTGGCACAGTGAGTTGGATGAGCAAGCGGTAGGTTGTAGTCACTTTATCTACTACTGAGGCAGAGTATATGGCAGCAACACATGCCTACAAAAAAGCAATCTAGCTTATGCGTTTATGTTCAAATATCAGGTTTAATGCAAGGCAGATTACGATTTGTTGTGACAGTCAGAGTGTTATTTATTTGGAAAAAAATCCCACATTCCATGCCAGGATGAAGCACATTGTTATTCAGTATCATTTCATTCGTGATATGGTGGATAATGGAAAATTTAATCTGGAAAAGGTGGATACTCTGAAGAAAGTTATGGATGCATTGACAAAGCCCACAAGAAAAAACAAGTACAAGTGGTGTGCCAGTTCAATGGGCCTTGGGGCCTATGATCTTCATTAAGTCCAAGTTTGGAGGAAGCCAGTAAGTCTTCGTCAAGTGGGAGCTTGTTGGAAAAATGTGCCTCAACTTGCTGGCTTGAACCCCTATTAAAGACTTGGTGAATTTTCCCTTGTGTTCATGCCTTTATTGCCATACTACGAGAGTCCCTTGACTACCTGGTGGTAGTGCAGGGTGTTGCTATACTGTAGGTTCCTTTAAGAGCATGGTGGTGCATTGTATACTACCATACCACGAGGGCTGCTCACCCGTTGCATGGTAGTGCGGTATACCACCTTACCGCGAGGGTCTGCTAGGTGGATTGTGGTGGCACGGTGAAAGGAGAACAAGGCATAGCCATTTGTTTGGAGTGATATTCAAAGTGATGGATGAATGATGTTGACATGTGGCATGATATCATTTGTTGATTTTACATCACTATTGTAAATGAACAATCATTGGATGAAATCTTGATCTTTTGTTAGTGATATATTTGCATTAAATGTATTTTCTAACTCATGGGTTGACAGAGTGCAAATATAGTAAATTCTCTGTAACCAAATTTAATGTTGGGTGCCTCGATGTGTGAATCAGGGCAGTGAGTGTAGCCAAAGAATGAGAAAATCTTGTCGATGAAGCATGTAATTAAATATACCTTAATGGTTGTTGGGTCTATGGATTTTGAATTCATTGTATGATTTTGAAGCATTGCAATAGTGAATGTAGGTATCGAACTATTGTCTGTGATTAGAGGTTGCTGAAGGGGATGCTAATGTGAGCTAACATCTGAGAGTGAAGTTTGTAACTCTGTATGTAATTGATTTACTATAATACAAAGTGACTTTACTTGGTGTGGTGGGTTTTTCTCCCATAAGGGTTTTCCCATATATATTTGGTGTTATCTCTATGTGCGTGTTTTATGTTTGGTTATCCTATTGTTCTGTTAATGTGTATCTCAAATGTATGAAAATTGTTAAAGGTTTTTGTACTTCTCCTCTGATAATTTTTCATTAGGAAAGCGTTTTCCACACTTTTGTCTCTTTCCTTTCATAAATGACAAGTACCTTTGAGCATTTGGTTGCCTGATAGGAGGTCTTTTTGTAGATATTCTAGAGTTTTGAACCTTACTTGTTACAACAGATCTCGCTCCAGCTTCAACTACTTTATCTTTACCCTTAGTATTCTAACTTGAGTTTTCCCCTGAGAAGCCAAGTCCTTCCTCATCCTTGTGAAATTTATGTAGGGACAATAGTTGATCTAGAATTATGCTATTTCCGCATACTCTTGCTTCTGATTTCAACCTTCTTAACTCTTGATCTAACTTCTCATTTTCTTCCAATTTTTGTTTGATGGTATCCTTGAGATTTTCTTAAGGCTTCTTGCATTCATCCAACTATAGCTTTAGATTCACAACACTTTCCTTTGACTCCTTTAATTCCTTGCTGACCTCTTTATGTCTTGCTTTGAATTTTTAGATTTGCTCCCTTAGCTTTGAGATGAAAGCATTTGCCTCCTTGATTTTTTCTTTCAATTCCTCATTTTTAGATTTTGTGTTTTCCATATCATCTAACATTATCTTCAGTTCTTCATCAAAGTAATAATCTCTTGCCATTTGTTCAAAATGCCAAGATATCCCTCAAGCGGTTAAGCTCTATCTGCAAGGGACCAGGCTCTGATACCAATTGTTGAACAATCTAGATAATTGAGAGGGGGGTGAATTAGTTATCACAAAACACTTTTCCTTTCTTTACTTAATTTAGAGCAATGTTAAATCAATTGATCACATTTTAATTAAATAGATATGAACATGAAAGCACTTAACAACACCATGCACAATGAACACCAAAATTTATGTGGAAACCTAAGATGGGAAAAACCACGAAGAATGCTAATTCTCAATTATAAATCATCGGTTAAGATGACACCAATTAAGGTGATTTTTACAAAGGCTCACTGCCAAAATTCTCACTGCAGGTAAGGCTCACTGTAGGTAAGGCTCACTATCGGTGGGCTCATTGCCCAATTAATAAAAAAAATATGATTACAAAATAGATAAAACATGAACTAATGAAGCTACATCTACATATGCATGAAGTTAGTTCCAGTTAAGAGCACAATATCTATCTGCAACATATCCGATCAAGAATCTTTTGCACATGTTCCTTGCACAACCTCTGCAATACAGAATACATCTTCCTAACACTTTCCTTCACTTCCTTCTCTATTTCTTGTCACACAAAACTTCACACCCTTATCACTATTCGTACATACCACACTTCATGTTTAGTACCAAAGAGATGTTCTACATATGTGTGTGTGTGTGTTCCCAGAGGACAAAATAGGTCAGCCTAGAAAAACATGTCAGCTTGAAGAAAAACCTTGAAATATTTAATAAGGATTGGTACGCTGGCACCAGACCTAAAGGATAGGTCACACATAAAGATCTACTTACCACAATACCATTGGACCCATAAATAGGTTATACATAAGATAAGTTCATCACATAGCATAATTAGAAAAAGATAGCGATCTTTGAATTACATGAGATATATTTTGGAGCCAGTGGAAACACCACAACCAAGACCAAATCTTGATCATCATCAATTTATAGGAATGCCACAACCAAGACCAAATCTTGATCATCATCAATTTATAGGAATGCCACAATCAAGACCAAATCTTGATCATCATCAATTTTCATACCAACTGGAGGAATGCAAGTAGACTTACCAAAACTTGTAACGTGCTACATGAATGTCAGGATAGCAAGGATACCCAAAATAATCTTTAGGCACAACAACCAATATCAAAAATATTAGACTTCATTATTATGCATTAACTATCTTCCACAAATGTCCCATAAAGAAGTACTACCATATTTGGATCAAGGATAACATCCACACTATGCAACATCATAACATACGATAGGATAGATCATTTTTGTATATCATCTGAAGCACAATCTTTCGAATCTCAGGTTTTGACATCAATGATAGCAATGCTAAATCTTCTCAACAATTAAAATCTTATTTTACATAATTTGAGTTGTTTTTGGGACCTAGAAAAATAAGTGGTAGATCCTCTTGTTCATGCATTTGGGTCTACCCTATTTTTCACCCTAATCAACACCAATACTAATTTTCAATTACAAAGGGAACATCATCTAATATAATCATGATCCTTCAATGGGCTTACCATCAAATCACCCCATAAACAACAAAGGAATGTAGTAAAGGGTAGAACAAAAGGAGAGAATTCTTGTTCCCTTCATACTTGAGATAAAGCCAACATATTCTCACACTAAAAAAACCATGCTTCCAAAGATTAACATCATGAAGAAGCTTAACTAACATGATTAGTGACAAGAAATATTATTAACCCTATATTAAAATTTAGGATTCCACACCTTGTTCTAAAGGTTAGAATTTTTAATGTCTATAATTCTACAAGAAGTCTCATAAGTAGTTTACATACAATAAATTATAGAACCTCATAATCTCCATATGAGGATGTTAGAGAAATTGTCTAGAGAAACCTTGCAAGAAGCTAATATTTGAGCCGAGTACTCAATGAGAAATTATTACAAGTTGTATCATTCATCTGTCATATCGTATATATAATAGGGGGAGGGAGGGTAGATAGATAGAGTAGAGGGTAGATGGATACTCCTTATATTTTAATTTTGAAACTTTAACATCATTTTGCATGAAATCACACTAAAAACTAAAGGCATGAGTTCAACTAGATTCAATAAATTTATGCTTTAACTCAAAGAGATCAAGAAACTCAACAACCATAGGGTTGTTTTAATTTGAAGCATCATCCTAGAAAAGAAGGTTGTCACTCTTCTTAGTCTAAACAAATTTTTGTTTGCTCATATTTTTTTTTTTATATGAGATGCAAATTACCCAAATAGAGTAGGCATCTTGGACATGAAAGAGTGATTTTTAATTTTCTAAGTACTTGAACTTGAAAATATTCCCTCATAAGCCAATATCCTCCACATGCCATCTCAAGTACTTTGGTAGTTAACACCATATTATTGAGGAGGGAGATGATCATCCCTAATCCACCTCTTTCATTGGGTTGATATATTTCAGCCCAATTAACTAAATGACATTTTTTTTTCTCAATTTTTTCTGTTAAAATAAATTTTCTTTTCACTCAAGATTTAGAATGATACCTTTTGGAGCCACGAGAATTTTAAATATGTACACAATGATACTTTTGGAGCTACGAGAATTTTAAATATGTACAATGGGAGAGCTTATATGACAACTTTGAGGAGATCCATGGGACCAACTAAAGGAAGGAATATATGAGTCTAATGATTAATATGGAAATCCACATAATCTAATATTACATTCCAATATCTTTTTTAGGGGAAGTAGGAGAAATGGAAATATCTAAATATCTAAAAGGAGAGGTAATTATTGGGAAATGAAGGATGTTAGCAATAGTCTAATAGATGTGAAGGTTAGTGAAGAAGAAGAAACTTGAGATTTATGTTCATCTCATAATTGTGTAAATATGCCAGTATAAATAATGGGAGCATTCCTAAAAGCATATGCCTCAACTATAATAGTTTTGCCATCACTTATGCATCATCAACAAAATAAAGATGGATTAAAGAGTTCATATCTTACACATCCTGGAATCAACATTTTATAAGACGATTCAAAAACTGACCAAATCCCTATACTACAATGAAATAAAGATAAAAAGAAAGGAGATCCTCTTTTAGAAAGAAACATGATCAAAGAAGAACTATTAATAAGCATAGAAAATGAAGGAAAAGTACAACAAACTACTACAAGTTACAACCCTTTGAATCTAATTATCATCAACCCATTGAATCAAATTATCATCAAAATTATTATTATTATTATAATTACGTAGTTGTATTGTTGGTGTATTGCACTTATACTATTGCTGCTCCCTCATCATTCCTTAAATCATTTAAAAAAAAATGCTCCACCACACAGAGCCATCTTGGCTGCAAGTTTATTCTATATCTATCTTTGATTGAATTTGTGCTATTACTTTCTCATGCGGCCGTTCCTTACAAGATTTGAACTTGCTTGATCCTATAAGAAAACACGCTCAAAATGCCTTCCAAAAATTTCCGACAAACCCATTCGTAAAGCTCAAAGATGTTCATAAGCATAAAATCTTCCTTTTTCATGTCGATAAATGAATAGTAGCATTACAATTATTTTCCCATAGAGCTGAGAAAGGAGAGAGTTAGTTGCCCACCCACATGCTTCTCTTCTTTTCAACTTAGGTACACTATCTACCTCGAGTTCGACCTCTTTTTGGCCTCATCTGTTTTAAAATGAAAACGAAAGCGTAATTCTGCAGGCGAAAGCTGCGGACATGCAGATGCGTGCACGTAATACATAGCAATGGCTTATCTTGACTGCGCAGCGCACGAAACAACAAATATAAATCCCATCAATCAAATCTTACACGCAAGCTTGCTGGGATTTTTGGTCAGTGGGCCCTCATTTGTCTTCACCCACAGAAGAAGCTTCATTGTTAAAGCTGGCAGCTCTGACGAATTAGGTATAAATTTTATTATGGAAACATGATTTCAATTCCAAAACCTTTAAATGGCTGCTAGGACTGAATTTCTATTTCTAGCTGAGAATGGAGGAAACAAATTATAGGGCGGAATGGAAGAAAAAATGGTATCCCACATATCATTCAGATGTACGCAGAAGATGCTACTTAACACCAGACGCAGCACTTCCATTGGTGTTGTTGGTTTCATCTCCTTCAGTGTTCCGGCCTCGGTTTTACTTCTTTGTTTATGGTTAAGTAGATTGACTAGAGTTTCTCAATAACTTGAATCCGTAGGCTTTCAAAGTTCACTATATACTTTGTATCTGTGTCTGCATTAAAAGTTTAGGTAGAGTTGATTTATATTGTAATTTTTTTTTTTGATGAATAGGCAGTTATCTATATTAATTTAAATATAAGAGTCTATATTCACAAAAAAAAGGGTGGGTGGTAAAAAGGCACACCTCAAAAGTCACATGGCCAGCGTCCATAAATAACCAAAAAACAAGTCACATGGGCCTAGCCGAGAAGTCCAAGAGCATAAGAAATAAAAGCAACAAACAGGGCATTATAGTGCCAACAAAGCCGGGAGGGTTTCTGTCATCCATATTCTTTCTCCATACATCAGAGAGGGGTCTGGAGTGACGTCAGGAGGAGCACCCCATACTTTGAAGGTTCATGGTTGTTTAACATGCAAATAAGCTCATATGTAACAATGTAAATGTGAGTTTTTAATTAAATTATTGGTGATTTATATATGGAGTTTCTTATCCAGCAATAATAAATATAAATAAATCTAACATAACAATGGTATCATATAATTTAGTTATACAAAAGAATTTTTAATTATTCTAATTTTTTTTTTATTATCATCAAATCTAATTATTATGGATTAGTCAACTAAATTTTAATATTTATTTTTTCACATTTCATTTTTTTTCATCGTGAAAATATTCTTATCCAATTTATAATATGTGTATGCAATATCAATCGAAGATTGATTAATAGAAGCTAACAATGATGCTTAAAATGAATATATGCTCCGCACTCTTCTTCATTGGATAATTTAGGAGACAACTAGGTCTTGGATATCTATCCATACACTAGTTAAGGAGAAAGAGATGTAATTTTTTGTGGTTGCTCTATAAATTAATTAGATTTTATAGAAATTATTTTATTATTAGCTATATTAACCAACAATTTCATCTTTCCTTTCTATGTTGAGAAGTGTTTATATTCTCATACTAATCTATTGGCAAATGACTAATCTTTGAGTATTTTAGAGCAAAGATGACTACAAGTTTAACATTTAATTTTGAGCTTCCTACTAAACATAACCTATTACTTGTTATATTTTCATTTCATTCAATATCCTCTAACTCTAATGAAGATTCAAGTGCTCCCCTTTTGATTGATAAATGGGATAACAATCCCCTTGCCATTGAGTTGCCCACTTAGCATTTTTGGGTTTTTTCTTATGTATATTCTATTATTATGTTCCCAACTTAGAAGCACCTATGACATCAAAAATAGAATATTTTTAGATAAAATTTATTTCCAAATTTTATCATTTGTGCTTTCATTCAAATTCCCTCCAACAATACTTTTGATATACTCAACCCCAATTAGATCCTGGCTAAATTTGAGTGGATCAAAGAATCTATTATTTTATGAATCATTGAAAATCTTCATAAAATATTTCATATCCCTTACAAGAAAGCACCCACCCAAAAGTATAGAAGCAAATAAGGAGTTTGAATCCATACTTTTGAAACCATGGTTTAATCAAGAGCACATTCTTATCCCAAATGAAAGGTCCATTCACTAATATATATATGATTTATCACCTACAAATTGAAATAATAAAACAAAAAATCCATCTAAACAGACACATTTCTATTGTTCCTTTTATCTTTTGACCAATTTTTTATAATCCATGTATGAAAATCAACTAAACCAAGAAATAAAGCAATAAATCAACAAATTAACCCTTTGTGTACAAATTTATCTTCCTCCTATAATACTTCATGGATCAAAGAAAGTATAAGATTTTTGCAAGTATATGAGACTAAATTACCATCTAATATAGCTTCTTTCTCATCCTTTCCTTATATTTCTCTCACATCCTTAGCCACCAATTTCTATTTTTAATGAGCAAAAACATATCCTACTTCAATTTCTTTTGCATAGGTCTTTCGTGTGTCAAATTATAAAATGATTTCTTACAGTGACTGATGACACAAGTGTCATTTGCAAAAACCTAAATAAATTATCTTTTGTTACCATCATTTCATCCTAGTCAATCAATAGACATTATCAACTTATCATCCATTCATCACATAGGACCCCTAATTCCTAATCATTTAATTAAATAAGTCCTAATTATTTAATTAAATTAGACTAATAGTATTCATCAATTTAATTAATTATTATCTATTTATTTACTCATATTTATCTACACATTTATCCATCTATTTATTTTATCCATTATCCATTAATCATTTACTTTAATATTAACTCCCACTTCTTTCGCACCTATAATACAATTAATTGATTATTAAATTATGAAAATCCACTTCACATAATAGACTACCTAGTCTAATTAACTCACTTAGACTTACTTCACTCATAAATCTAATCTACTTCACTCACTCATGTAATCAATTAATTGTTCCATGCAAAAATTCAATTCCCCTTAATTCTCTCATGCACTTAGTTAACTCCTTCAAACAAGTAGTTAACTCATCAATCATATTTGTCATCTCCCCAATCAAATTGAGTTAAGAATAATAATTAGAAATAAAAATTTTGTGCAATGCCCTCATGCTTGCCAAACCTACCTATTATCTCCCCTAATCACGGATTAGACTTGAGATCCCAAATTGAATCCCAACCATTCATTTGATTCTCTGGAAAGTTTATAAATCAAACCCATTACTCATTATTTCACAAGAATAAAATTTATATTCATATTTTGTGAAGAGTTGTGAAACTTTGATATACTATTTTATGATAAAAAATGCCTTTATACAGGCAAGGAAACAAGGAGGAAGTAGTAAGAGAAAATACAAAATATTTTAATTACATATACATATCGCTGCCATCATTAACAATATAATAATGTAATAGTATAATATTATGCCAAAATTCCCCCCTAATGACATTATTCTTAGAAATATACCCTTGAAACAATTCAAAGTTTACCTTGTCAAGAGACTTGGCAAGTGTACCAGCTATGGGTAAGTGCACCAAGATGGTGCACAAAAAGGGGCTCAAAAGTGGCCATTTTTATTTTTTTTGAAATCAACTAAACCTGAACTTGGAGGAGTGATTTGAGATTCATGCACTCAAAATTTGAAGATACCAAAAAACAAGAATTATAGTACTCTAAATCTAGTTTCTAAACTACTAAAGGTTTTCAAAAATAGATAAGATTAAGAGGATCAAATGCTTCATTCACACAAAGGTGTTCCTTTTTTTAGTAAAATATAGCATAGTGTCTGGTGTGTGGCCTTCAATTTTTTTAGTTGCATTTAGTATTTTTAGAAACCCATTGGTAGAAATATAGTTAAGAGTGAAGACTAGAAGTTCCATTTTTTTTTGAATTTTTTTATGATTTTTTAAAGTGGATGCATCCTAAAAATTACATCACCAAGCATGCGCATTACATAACTTGCACCAAAATAATCGAAAATACAAATTTATTTTCTAATGTGTAAAGAATGAAGTGTAGAAGAATATTATATATTTTTTAAAAAAATTGGACAAGTAGGTCAAAAGTTATTTAAAAAAGTCAATACATATGTCTGATAAATATGGAAACATTAGTGAAGGAAATTAAAATTAAATATGTTAATGTAGTTCAAATAAAAAAATATATATGTTTAGAAAGCTTAGAAGATGTGTGAAATTATGGTGGTAATTTTACGAATATTTTATTTATAATGTATAAATCTGATGACAAGAATGTTGAGAAACAAATATGGAGGAAAAAATCACATCAAAATGAGGCAAATTAACCATCCAAGCCTAAGTAAAAACCAAAATGCGTACATATTTAGTACAAGCCAAAACATGTATATGTTTTGCACAATACTTGTTTTGTGCAAGACAAAACACATACATATTTTTGTAAGTCAAAACATGTACGTGTTTTGTGCAAGCCAAAACATTTATGTGTTTTGTACAAGCCAAAACATGCCCATGTTTTATCCTACACTAAAAGTGTCATGTTCTTGAATCTAACTTTCCAACTCCCTCTCCCTCCACCTTTGTCTCTAACTCTCTCTACACCTCTCTTTGTCAATATTCATCTCTTTGTGATTCCATCCCTCCCCCTAAAATCTCTCTATCCCTCTGTCTCCCTCCAAATTTTTTTATCTCTCCCTACCTCTCCCTCACTCCTCCTCCCCTTTGTACTCTTTTTCTCAAATATATCTCTATCTCCCTATTTCCCCCCTTCCTTTTCTACCCATTTTATCCAATGTATCTCTTTGTATCTCTATACATAACTCTCCCTATTGCTAAGTCTTATTTCTTCCTCTCCACATATATCCCTCCCTCTCTCCCTAACTCTCTACCTCTTTATTTCTCTTAATACATCTCTATCTAGGTTATAATCTACTCATGTTTCTAGGAATAAAATGTCTCCTCCATGCTAAAAAAATCATCTTCATAGGAGCAGGTGTGTTATAATGTGCTCACGTTCCTATTGTAGTGTAGAAAATTATATGCTCTTAGAGATGGTACAATTTCACACTTAGTTTGGACCTATATTAGTACAACCTTGCATTAAATAACCTTCAAAACCATCATCAATAGGCCCCTAAGACCCTTTATTTCGGATCTCAAGGCTTATGTCAACTAAAATCTTGACAAAATCATTAAATTTTATAACAACCCATCATTGGCTCACCTCGAAAATCTAGGGTGCGACTCATATGCCATCCTGGGCATATGAATCCCTCTAGGTGGGACCCATACACTACAAGTGGTGTATGAGTCCTATGTGGCCCATTTTTATAGTTGAAGCAGGATATTCAAGTTTCTAATTCAAAATTTTGGTTGATTTTGGGTTTTGAGATCTAAATAAATGATAAATTAAGTGTAATGCCTATATAAACAAGCTTCTAAGTCATTATTTTCAATCTAGAAGAGCATTTTCAAATTCTAAGCATTCACAAGCACTCAAGCATTCTCTCACAAGAGCATTCAAGAGCAAGTAACAAGCAAAGTTGAAGTCTTGGAGTAGCATTATAGTGTTTTTGCAAGTCTTCAAGCTTAGTTTCATTCAAGATCTAACATTGTCAAAGGTTGATTATGGTTGACTATGGTGAATCATGATGGATTCTAGGTTGGGGAGATGCAACTAGCCATCAAGCCAAGCCTAATGACTTGTTTCCTAAGTGATTCCATCTTCCATTAGATCACTCTACTTTCAGCCTAAGGAAGGTATATGCATCATTATGACTTAGTAGGGTGATTAGACATCTCCCAAAGTGAGTCATTCATATTCATGTTTTTGTTCATGCATCTCCTTCTAGCACATTAAAATAGGGTTGTATTGCATTTTCATTTTCTTAATCTTAGATACACTTAAGGTTAAGGTTTATGGTCACATTTACATTCAAGATCCATTATTTTTATCAAGGTTTAATTACCGAACTAGAGGATTGACCAAGGCAAACCCCCCATAAGAAAATTAACACTATATTCTATTTTGTAGGCCCCCTTTTATAGGTTCAAATCCAAAAATCAGATTGGGAAGGAAGAGCATAGATAGGGGAGAAGATATGGACTTTTATTTTTTTTAAAGAAAAATGAGACTGATACGCCAGAAGTGGTGTATGAGTCCCACTATAGGCAATTTTACATATTTTTGAAGATCCTTAATCAACATTGGCAGATTCTTGTTCTAGTCTAGAAACCCTAGATTGGGATTGATTTGTCCAGCCTACGTATAAGTGCTAGTGTGCCCTAAAATTAGTATTTTAATCATTTTAGAGTTGGTTCTAAGCTCCTATAGGTTTCCCAGTGCACTTCTATGTTTAACCAGTTTGTTGTTTAGATTTATACTCTTCTATAGGTCATTTAGTGAAGTTTATATATCATTAGGTCTTGAGTCATTAAGTCTTGAATGTTACTTGTCTTCCCAAGCCCTAGATTGGTGGTGAACCCTTCTTTAGTCATTAATTAGACCCTAGGACACCCTATTGCAAGATCTCCTTCTCCTACTTCATCCTTGGATTGAGATATCTAGGGTTACCTTGAATGAAAAGTAAAGAAGATCGTTGTTCTATGTCCTAAACCATAGCCAACGACAATTTTTGTCCTTTCATCATCAACACCATTATGTGCAACCCTAAAATAATTCTCACCTTGAAGCATCTAGAATTGATTGATACAACTTGTGAAGCATGTCATTAGAGTTCTTGAAAGGTGATGAAGCCTTGAAAGAAATTTTAGGAGTTTATGACAAGTCATTTATTCCTCTTAAAAATAAATGGGTCACATGTGTTGCAATCAATTCTAAACAAGGAGACGAAGAAAAGTAAAGTAATGAGATTGAAGAATACAATCCTGAATTCCCGAAACAAAATGCACTTCCTTTAAGAGATACCATAGACTTACCAATGGATATTAACAATGAAGAAAAAGTGATTAAGATAAGAAAGTGCCTTGATGATGAAGAATAAGAGGACCATGCAACTTTACTTCATGACTTTCTTGAACTCTTTGCTTGGACTTATTTGGATATGATGAGAATTGAATGTAAGATAGTAACACACAACATAGTCCTCGCTGAAATTCCTAAGCCCATCAAAAAAAATATATGAAAGATGAATCCTAAGATAGCCTTGCTAGTTAAGGTCGAGATTGAGAAGCTCCTCGAAGCTACTTTTATACATCCTATAGATTATTCTCTTTTGATCTTAAACATTGTTGTAGTCGCAAAATTGGATAATCATATTAGGATGTGTATAGATTCTCATGATTTAAATAAAACATCTTTAAAAGATGATTTCCCCCTTCCTAATATTGACATGATAGTGGACTCGACTACAAGACATGCTTTTTTCTCATTCATGGATGGATTATCTGGATATAATAAAATCTTTATCAACCATCAAGATCAATAAAAAACATCATTTACAACAACTTGGAGAAAATTTTGTTGGGTAATTATTCCTTTTGAATTAAAGAATGTAGGTGCAACATATCAATGAGCTATCACATTGATATTTCACGATTACATACACAAGATTTTGGAAGATTATGTTGATGATATTCTAGCTAAATATTTAACCTAACAAGACAATGTGAATATCCTCTGGAAGATCTTTGAGTGAATGTGAAAATATAACATGAGATTGAATCTAAAAAAGTGTGTCTTTGGTGTAGATAGTGGAAAAATTTAAGGTTTTATTGTATCTCATAGAGACATTGAGTTGGACACGAATAAAATTGATGCTATAGTTCACATACCACCTCCTAGAAATATTTCACAATTATGCACTTTACAAGGAAGAATTAGGGCTATCTTTTGTTTTGTCGCATCTCTAGCAGACCGAATGTTACCCTTCACACATCTCATAAGGGTATGTGTAGGATCATCATGGAAAAAATAGGCCCTTAAGTGGTGATGAAAATTCAAAAAATCAGAGTTAGGCAACTTGATGTAAACATTTGAATAAATTATCTATATTATTTAAAAAATATGTAAGAATAGAAACTATAGAAAATTGAATGTAGTTGCTAAACTACTAGGTTTTTTTTTTTTTTAAAATCTATATGGTGAAAATTTGAAATTTCAATGCAATAGTACTTAAATTTCAGGGAAAAAATAAGAAGTAGGTGTCTGTCTGACCACCCTAACCACAATAAAATCATAATATTTTAGATATAAGTAGAGGACTCATGTCCTGATGTGATGCATATTTTTTTGTAGTTTTTTTCCAAGTAAATAATTAATTATGAATTTTTTATTACAACTTTTAAAAAATATAAAAACTCATATGTCTGACCACCTTAACTTGGTCAAAACTTCATGAAATTCATTGTTGTTTTCATCCTATAGTATGTGAAGCACAAAATGTGACGCATGTTTTGGATTCAAAAAATGTGATATCATTTGAAAGCTATAGATTTTTTTTAGTCAGCCTATCAACTAGGACTTTAGTCGTGGGTGATCCCACAATAGTGGTTTACAATTTTTGGCCAAACTGGACATTGAAATTATTATTTTTAGCTAAATCTTCACATTCGGGCTCCTATAGCGGCTAAACCGTGAGGATTTTGTAGGTGATGCAAACTAGAGTCTCATCACATTTTGTCTGTAGATTCTAAAAATATTTTTTTCAAAATTTTTGGAATAATATTGCACTTCTTTTTCCATCTCCCACAAAAATTGGTTTTTTTTAGAAAACAACATTTTTAAAAAGTGACGCTCACTGTATACAACATAACTTTTTTTGTATGAAGGATAAAATTCTATTTTTTTTGAATTTAGATTTGTAACTACAATATCTAGCATTTTCATTTGGTCTCATAGTTTTTTATTGAATATTTGTTCCTTAATAGAGTTTCAAAGTCAAACCAATTGTAATTCAGACATAGGCGGACTATATACAACATAACTTTTTATGTATGTATCGAAATTCAAATTTTTTTTTTTAATGAATCAAGGACATCAATACCTAGCATGAACATATTTTTTAAAAAAAATTATTTTGATAATTTGCTATTTTTCCACATGTGCAAAACAGAGAGCTTGATTTTCGGTGAAAAACCTATGTTTAATAAAACTAAAAAATCACATACATAATAAAACCAAAACATATTAAAATTATATTCATGGGATAGCTCATTTAGAGGAATACCATAATAATTTAAAATAAATTTTAAATGAATTCATTTGATCCCCAAAAAGGTAAATCAAAAGTGTTTTTTTATCAGCATTTTGATAGGTGTAAAGGAGAGTCATTTATAGGTATGGTTTAAAACTAGCGAGGTTCTATCCAAGGGGCTTTGATCAAACCTTCTTCAATTGTAATCCTTAAAATGGAACTTTTAAAGGCTTAAATCATTATATTTTCTAAAAATATGTGATTTCAGCAACAATCAGTTCCTCTCAGAAATTGTAAACCAGCTTTGTGGGATCACCCTCATAATTGAAATAGAAAATGAATAATAATTATTTATTATATTCAAAGTAAAGAATAATTTATATTGGTGGAAAGCTTAGAATTTCCTTTAAAAACCCTTTTCATTTCATCAATTTTGGCTAAAAAACATTGTCAGCCACATGGGCCATCATATCACTTACATATCACCACTTTTTGGCCCATCATGATCCTGCACATACCCATAAAAAAAGAAGTTAAGTTTAATTGCAATGATGATTGTAAATAGTATTTTGAGAGTTTGAAAGATTACCTCACTACTCCACCCTTTTTACAATCCTCTATGCAAGATAAGTCGTTCGTCCTTTACACAGCAACATCGACCTAGGCCCTCGCAACATTGTTGGCTCAAATAGATGAAAGTGTTAAGGAACATCCTATTTATTACATTAACCGAACTCTGATTAATTATGATACATGATACACAATGATAGAGAAACAAATTTTGTCTCTTGTATTCACTACTAGTAAATTGAGGCATTATTTACTGGATGCTAAAATACACATGATGGAAAAATTTGATCCTTTAAAACATCTCTTCACTAATTTTTTTTATCGAGATGCTTAGCTAAATGGGTTATGTTAACTGAGTTTGAAATTACATTTGTTTCACAAAAATCAATTAGAGTACAAGCCTTGACTGACCACTTAGCTGACGCCCCCTCTCCCTTAGCATTACCTATTACAAAAGAATTTCCTAATGAGAATGTGTTGACTATTCAGAAAGATGAAGAAACATGGGAATTATACTTTGATGGATCTAAGTGTAGAATAGGCTCTGGTGTTGGGGTTATAATAGTCCCACCTATAAGTAAACCTATTCCTGTATCCTATCGCTTAAACTTCCTATGCACAAACAACACAACAGAATATGAAGCATGAATTGTTGGCTTACACACTGTTCAATATACACTCAAATACATTACCTTCTGCACAATTCAAAATTTTTGGAATCAATTCAATTTAGAAATCACAAATCACTAGTTTGCATCATCTTCAAATTCCTCACAGTTTGGCCGCTATAGGTGCTCGAAAGTGAAGATTCAGTTAGAAAAAAATAGTTTAGTGTCGAGTTTGGCCAAAACTTGTAAACTAGTATTATGGGATCACCCCCATTTAATGTATATATCAATGTATTCACTAAAGGTGATTTGGTGTTATTCAAATATCAATGTAATGTCAATGTTGCCCCAATTAACAAAGGAAAATTTAGCCCTAATTTGTTAGGACCTTATATAATTAATGAAAGAAAGTTATGGGTCCAAACCATACATGTTAACATAAATGGATGGTACACCTCTTAAAGAACCTATTAATGTCGTACATTTTTTCCTGTAATATGTCTAATCTTCTTGAATAGTGTGAATGATAATGCAACCATGTTAGAGTTAGTAGATGACATTCTATATGCTCTTGCATTACTTCGTTCTTGGCAAACAATTATTTGTACACCTTGAATACTAAAGTAATTATTTAAATTAATTTTAAGTGTTACTTTATGTTTCATACTATTCAAGACAATATTATATTTTGTGTTATATTAGATCCTTATATGCATTTAATTTTCTACAATTAGATCATAGGTGCATTTAGTTTAGCATAACATACTCAATCACAATGTTGCATCTAAAAGAAACGAGAATAGTTTTAATTAGATCACATAAAGCATGTTAAATCATGAAGACATTTATTAAATATTCTTACAAATATTATTTGATAAATCACATTTTCATGAGATGAAGATGAAGATGAAGATGAAGATCATATAATGTGTGATCCCACAATGCTGGTTTACAATTTTTGGGAGTTTCTTATTTTTGCTGAAATCACATATTTTTAGAAAATGTAATGATTTAGGCCTTAAAAAGTTTCATTTGAAGGATTTCAATTGAAGAGGGTTTTTTCAAACCACCCTAGATCAAACCCCCTTGGATAGAACCCCGCTAGTTTTAAACCATACCTATAACAGAGTCTCCTTTACACCTATCAAAATGCTGATAAAAAACTACATTTGATTTATCTTTTGGGGGATCAAATGAATTAATTTAAAATTTATTTTTTTAAGTATGTAGTACTTATTATAAGCTTCCCAAAAAGTATAATTTAAAATAAATTTCAATTTATTATTATATTAATTTTTTATTTCTTGTGAATGTAGGTTTTTCACCAAAAATGAAGCTCTTTGTTATGCACATGTGGAAAAATAGTAGATTGTCATTTTATTTTTTTGAAAAATATCAGTGCACTAGATATTGAAATCCTTGATCCAACAAAAAAATAATAATTTCAATACATACAAAAAAAATGTTATGTTGTATACAGTCTGCCTATGTCTGAATTGTAATTAGCTTGACTTCGAAACTTGATTAAGGAAAAAATATTCAATAAAAAACTATGAAACCAAATGAAAGTGCTAGATATCATAGTTAAAAATCTAAATTCGAAAAAATTAGAATTTTATTCTTCACGGAAAAAAGGTTATGTTGTATACAGTGAGCATCACTCCTTAAAAATGGTGTTTATTGAAAAAAACTAGTTTTCAAAGGAGATGGAAAAAGAAGTGCAATTTGATTTGAATTTTTTTGAAAAAAATATATTTATAATCTATAGACAAAATGTCTCAAATCACTAGTTTGCATAATCTTCAAATTCCTCACGGTTTAGCTACTATAGGTGCTCGAAAGTGAAGATTTAGTTAGAAAAAATTAGTTTAGTGTCCAGTTTGGCCAAAAATTGTAAACTAGTATTTTAAAACACATAAGCATAAATAATCAAACATCAAATGATCATATATATATATATCAAATTTTTGAGTACATGTCATCAAATATACAATGCTAATGTGGCATGTGGCTACTAGATCCCTTGGGATCTGGTGATCACCTTTGTCTAGAGATAGTCCGTCGAGAGATGGTAGTATGTGATCATGAACTGGTAAGAGCATCCAAAGCATACTATAGACCCTTTTCTCATCGAATGTCTATGGTCTCCCATCCAACGACCTCTAGGTGCTCTCACTCTATGTAATCTCTATCTACGTGTAGCCTGGCTACCTCTACATGAAGTCTCTCACCCTCTGTTAGATCTCAAGACGATCGAATCTCCTCATAGGCAACCTCAGCTTGATCAATATGCCTTGTAGCACCCTCATAGGCTACTCTCAATCTGACATAAGGCTCGAACAACTCTGGGTCCCACTCTACAATGGGTGGGGGCACATAGTTTGTACCAGTAGCCTGGTTAAAGACTGATAGAGGAACTATCTTTGCAGCTACCTGTCGGTAGAGATCTTGTAAATATCTCACAAAGCTTGCAAGATAGAAATCATAAATATAATTAGTACACATCGTGATATATATATCATGATATATATACATAAATTAAAAGCATAAGCATGAACATAAGCATAAGAATAGAAATAAATAAAATATCATCACCTAGATCTTCAGCTGGTTGTGTAAAGATAATCTCATCCTGTGTAGGAGGCATGTGGAGGATGTGCTAGCCTCTCCATGATCATAAGTTCTAGAAAATGACACATCTATTGATTGTGATTTGACACGAGTAGGATATCGAGTTCCCCACTCATGGGCAACTGGACCATCATCCATCGTGTCACTGGCCCCACTCATCATCATCCTCCTCCTCCTCCTCTCCATCATAATACAGGTATGCATCCTCGTCATAGTCCTCATTTATCTCATCTATGAATAGGTATGCATCCCTAAGCCCTATCTCCTCAACCCTCTCCTCCTCCTCATCCCTCTAATCTGGAAGTGGTCCTACAAAGCCTATAGGTTGATTCATCAGGAATACAAGAGCTAGTCGTGCTACCACCCACCACTCCTAATATGCATATATCACATTGACATCATCAGTGTCTGAGACTAGGGACATATCATTATCATCATCATTTGAGTCACTGTAGATGATATCAACAAAGGCGAATTGTCTCATATCTTTGGACCTCTGAGTACTTTGCATTGATCGCCTATAGAAGGGTCATGCTACTAGTGGTACCTATATCTGCTCGAACTGTCACATGACATGATCATAGTAGAATGGTCTTACTACATAATTGTGTCTTCGTAGTAGAAATCTATCCATGTACATCCTCCTCAGCTATCGGGTCTCATTCGACCACTGTGGTATCAGCTGGTATAGTCTCCACAAGTCCTCCTATTGATCTAGTCGATCGAATATGACTCTCCAAAAGTGAAAATCCCCATACTTCCATAACCACCTCAGTGGATAATTGAATGCACACGGATGTCCCAAGGATGATATAGATAGAAACCCTATCAGCCTAGTGCATGTGATATGCTCTAGGAACCAGACCTATAGTAGCATACAATGTACCATGCTATCAACCGCATGGTATGCAAACCACCCTAGATCATATTATCAATGTGCAAGGATGCTATGACCCCAAACATATATGCTCCTCTAGTGCATCATCCATTGTATCATGTGGACTATTCCATTGTCTAGATGTGCTCCCTGATCATCGAGGATGAGTACTAGTGCCACTGTGAAAAACATGGTCCATATCAAAAGTGGTGATCGTGAGTAGAGTAGCCATAATAACTCAATGTGTGGCCCTATGATCTCATCCCAAATTGGACCTCCAAGGCATAATTTAATATCGTATTTCATCTCATGAAATGATCGATCCCTTGTAAAATGGACTCTCTCACCTCGAATTGGAACTCGAAGAATGGGTGTATGTCCTCCAAGGTGATCACCATCTTTCCTATAGGAAGAAATGTACAGGTGTTTGCATCCCATCTCTCTACAAGCGCCACCAACATAGCATCATGGTACCTCATGGGAGGCATGAGGTACACCCTACGTAATCCGATAGTTTGTAATATTTGAGTGTGTGCCTCTGATAATGTTGAGACTAGGTCTTGTAGGTGACAAAATAATCTACCCCAAATACAATGTCATGACTGAGGTGGAGTCTAATAAAAATAAAAAATATGTCCTATAAGTATTATTAAATCTTAAATCTACACATCAACATTCAAAAAAGTGTACTAAAGTTGTTCTAGTGTACTTTTCTAAGGGTCCTAGAAACTTTAGTTCTATTTTGGAATATTTTGTGAAGAAACGAGACACTTTGCAAAAACATGGGATACTTCGTGACAAAAGGGGACACTTTGCTAAAAAAGGAGACACTTTGCAAAAAAAAAGACACTTTGCAAAATTTTCTTCCAAGGTCCTAAATCAACCTATAAATGCATAAGGACAAAGCTAAGGCACAAAAAAATAAACTTAGTTGTTGTTGCAACTCACCTCGGGCTACCTCCTCCCATGGACTCTCAAGTATTGGAGGCATGTAATCTCATCAAATCAACATCTTCAATCACTCTCCAACAAACTGCAAGAAGGTAAAAGACAAAATTCTTACACATTACTTAACTTTTTACTCTTATATATATGTTAAAATTAGGTTTTTACTATATTAGGGTTAAAAGTACCTTTTTCATTCAAACTAGTAGATTGAGGGCTAGCGAACTCTGTTTTCGCCATCGTTTGTTGTGTTGGAATCATGATTCTTCTCCCATTCTCATCAGATGTCTATCATTAAATGTGGTATGTTAATTAGAAATATCCTATGATATGACTTATCTAATTCGATGTGATTAGACTGTTACCTTGATTCCACCTCTGTAAAGCAAGCAAAATCAAGGGGGGCATACATTTACAATCAAATTTGATTTCTATGAAAAGTTAGATAAGATTATTTTTGAGCGACTAACAATTTGTGTTGTAGGATGTGTTTCCTAACATTGCGGTTTTGTAGATAGTTATAGTGGTGGCTTCATTCTCCCATATTGAGAATGAATCTATGTGAGTATCCTTTTATAAATTTACTATTTGTATTCTTTTAGCTTGCATATGCATGTAGAGTCCTATGGACGCTAAAGTGGGGGCTAAATGAAGTATAGAAAATTGTATGCTCTTAGAGACGATATAATTTCACACTTAATTTGAACCTATTTTAGTGCACCCTTTCATTAAACACCCTTCAAAACTATCATTAATAGGCCCCTAAGATCCTTTATTTCAAATCTCAAGGCTTATTTCAACTAAAATCCTGACAAAATCAACCAAAGCATTAAACTTTCTAACAACCCATCATCAGCCCACCTTGAGAATCTAGGGTGGGACTCATATGCCACCCTAGGTGTATGAGTTCCCCTAGGTAGGACCCATACACCACAAGTGGTGTATGAGTCATGTGTGGCCCATTTTTAGGGTTTGAGCGAGAAATTTAAGTTTCTAATTCAATTTTTTTGTTGATGTTGGCTTTTGAGATCTAAATAGATGGAAAATTAGGTGTAATGCCTATATAAACAAACTTCTAAGTCATTATTTCCAATCTAGAAGAGCATTTTCAAGGTCTAAGAATTCATAAGAACTGAAGCATTCTCTCACAAGAGTATTCAAGAGCAAGTAACAAGAAACATTGAAGTCTTGGAGTAGCATTATAGTGTTTTTACAAGTCTCCAAGCTCACTTTCATTCAAGATCTAGCATTGTCAAAAGTTGATTATGGTTGCCTATGGTGAATCATGATGGATTCTAGGTTGGGGAGATGCAACTAGCCATCAAGCCAAGCCTAATGACTTATTTCGTAAGTGATTCCATCCTCCATTATCACTATACTTTTAGCCTAAGGAAGGTATATGCATCATTATGACTTATTAGGGTGATTAGATATCTCCCAAAGTGAGTCATTCATATTCATGTTTTCATTCATACACCTCATTCTAGCGCATTAGAATAGGGTTGCATTGAATTTTAGATTTCCTAATCTTAAATACACTTAAGGTTAATGTTTATGTTCACATTTATTTTCAATATCCATTGTATCTATCAAGGTTTAATTACTGAACTAGAGGTTTGACCAGGGAAAACCCCCCATAAGAAAATCAATACTATATTCTATTTTGCAGGCCCCCTTTTATAGGTTCAAATTTGAAAGCAATATTGGGAAGGAAGAGCAAAGGTTGTGAAGAAGATTTGGACTTTTATTTTTTTTAAATGCAGAAGGGGACTGATACACTAGAAGTGGTGTATGAGTCCTACTATAGGGATTTTTCTCAATTTCTAAAGATTCTTAATCAACATTGCCAGATTCTTGTCCCAATCTAGAAACCCTAGACTAGGACTGATACACCCAGCCTAGGGTATGAGTTCCATTATGCCCTAAAATCAGTATTTTTCAGCATTTCAAAGTTGGTTCCAAGCTCCTATAGGTTTCCAGGTGCACTTCTATGTTTTCCCAATTTGTTGTTCAGATTTATACTCTTCTACAGGTCATTTAGTGAACTTTATATATAATTAGGTTTTGGGTCATTAAGTCTTACATGTTACTTGTCTTCGCAAGCCCTAGCTTGGTGGTGAACCCTTCTTTAGTCATTAATCATATCCTAGGACACCTTATTGCAAGATCTCCTTCCCCTACTTCATCCTTGGATTGAGATCTCTAGGATTTCCTTGAATGAGAAGTAAAGAAGATTGTTGTTCTATGTCCTGAACCATAGCCAATGACAATTGTTGTCTTTTCACCTATGAATATAAAAATACTCTATGTATCTCTCTCCATATTTCTTTCCCTCCATCTGTCTCTTCTTCCCTCCCTCTCTCTCTCACTCCATCTATCTCACTCTAATCTGCTCACATTTTTATGAATAATTTAGAGTTGAGGTTTTAGGGTTGATGGTTGAGAGTATATTGATTAGGGTTGAGGGTATAGGTTTTAGTGTTAATTATTGATTTTGTAATGACGAAAAAATTATTCCTTAACATGGCCTTGATTTAATACTATGATCTCAAGCCCTTTTTCTATCAGGAGTTGGATAGCATAGTGCATTGTATGCTCATACAAGAGATGCATCTTCCAATGGGTTTTAGTTTTATACTATGATCTTGGGTACTTTTTCTATTAGGAGCTGGATTGTATAGTGCATTGTATGCTCTTACAAGTTTGGTGTTTCAAGCATATCACATGTACGAGTTCTAAAGGATATCTTGCCATAACGACCATGGGGTAGCCACAGACCTACAACTATTTACTAAGGTAAACTTGGAAGGAGGTTGATTTGCTACACTAGCAAGTTAGATTCAACGACTTGGATGAAAATGACATATCATGGAGACCATATCTCATGATACCACAATGAGAAGATCAAATATTCCAGTTAGTTAGGATGCAGCATAATAGGTTTATACTAGGGGGACATTATTACATAGTGGGACCATTCTATTATGATTGTGCCATGTGCTAGTTTGGACAAGTTTAGATTCCACCGATGTTGAGACCTTGGTACTGATGGTTAGCACAGAGTGCTTGTAGGCTTGGAAAAATTCATTGCCTCACTATTGATGATATTGATTATAGTGATTCAAAGGACGAGGACCACGATATGCTCCTAGTCTCTAATGTTGATGACGTAGGAACCATAGTAGCTTACGAGTAGTGGTGGATTACAACATGACCAGACCATTTCTTTCCTAGACATCGCCCTATGGGCCATGTAGGAACTCTCCCAGGTCACAGAGATGATAGGGATGATGAGGAGGTGAATAGGGATATATATGATGAGGATACAGTACCAGATATATTTCTAGATGAGGAGGAGGATACCCAATCAATGAGTATTGATTTTGATGAGATAGATGAGGCCCCAGTTGGCCTCGAGAGGATGGATCCACCTCCTACCTAAAGTCACTAGAGAAAATGTACACATAAAAATGGCCTAGGCCTGCAAGCACTATTTTACCACTTTTTGTACTAGCATAATTATGATATTTTAATTATGTTTCTAACTCACTTTTGACTATTAATTAAATAATTCATAATTATTTAATTAATTCATATCTTTTTATTATCCATGATTATTAAATAAATAGATCTTATTTATTTATTTAATGTGTCACTAATTATCTAAAGTCTTCTCATAATTAAATAAAGTTCTCAATTTATTTAATTAATCTTTGTCATTAATGTCATCTTGATTATTAAATAAATATATTTAAATTTATTTATTTAATATGTCACTAATTCCCAAGTCCTCTTTTATTTAAATAGATTTATTAATTTATTCAAAAATCAACTACCTCTTCTAAATTAAATAATTAATTATTTTTAATTATTTAATTGCCTTATTTGACATTTCCCTCATTTTAAATAAAACAATTTACTTTAAAATGGTTTCACATGGTTAACTGCTTCTTCTTTTAGTAAATAATCTTAAAATTAGTTATTTACTATCTCACTAAATCCATATTTTGAATTAATTTTAATTCAAAATAGAAATATTCTTCTACAAATCAAGTAATTGCTAAAATTACTAATTTTCTAAATTTCATCTTCTTATCTTCTGGTTTTTACTAATTTTCATCTCACTGTCACGTTTATTCTCCATCCTTGATTTAATTTCTGAAATTAAATCTTGTGCACGCATTTGGTAATTTTACCCCAACCCTAATTAAGAGTTTCCATTTTGAATCTTGACCATTGATTCTAGGGCATTTCTCAATCTTCAATCTCATCCATCCATCCAAAATTGCATTTTCTATAAAATGTCAATTTTGTTGTCATTTCGAAATCTTGGAATTTGACCTCTTGATCTCTTGAATTTTTATTTGCTTAATATTAATCTCTCTTGTATTCTCTTAAACTCTAGAGTTGTCATTTTAGCTACTTGCATTTATAATTTAATTTCTATTGCATAGTTTATAGTAAATCCTTCAGAACTTTGCTTAGGGCTAGGCCATATAGTAGAGTTTGCTCATCACAATCTGAGGTCACACTCATCATCACAACAAGCTAGAAGGTGCAATGGATGTCATCCATGGAGGAGGAAGAATTGGGTGAGCTTGTTTCAGTTTGTTTTCCCTTCTTTATTTCCTATGCATTCTATTGTCATTGTGGGTTTTATTTCTATTGCATGTATATGTATGCTAATCTAATCTTGATCTTGCAGAAAAATCCTCAATCACTTTTGGTGAACCCAAATTTTTCTTTTTTTTAACATGTTTTTGTAGGTTCTCATATGGTTTCTATTTTTTTTTTGCAGGTACAGGTATACAAAATGATGCAATTGATATTTTGTGTGATGCAAATGCTCTGTTGTGTCGCATTTGCTTGCGCGAGTGACGCAATTGCCCTATCATGACGCATTTGACTACTAGCGTGACACAACTAACCTCTTAAGATGCATTTGCTTAAAGCCAAAACACAAACGCCATATCAATCCGCATCTACCAGAGCTAACGACGCATTTGTAGTATCGCACTGCATTTGCTCTGTTGCGACGCAACTGACTGGTAGAAAAAATATGCTTTTGTTTTGCCTTTTTAGATGTATCCTGCTTTTTCTACTTCCAGATTAAGGATTTTGGGCTACTAATGTGTGTGTGACAGTGTGTGTCAAGTTGGAGTCTAACTAAATTTTATTGATTGTTTACTTAATTTAATTTTGCAATTTGCATTTCACTAATTCGATAAAATGAACAATCATGCATTTGCATGAGATTAAAAAGAACAATCATTTCTCTTTTTTTCATGAGTTTAAAATTAACTGTTAGTTAGCTCACACTACAAACGGTTAAAATGAACCCCATGCTTGACAAACACTACAAATAGTTAAAATGAACCATTATTTTTTTGTGTTTTGTGATTTAATTAGTCATCACAACAACACATTTCAATTTAGGCTTAAAAAGAACATCATGTGAGTGTGAGTTAATATATTCATGTGCTCTCTCTTTCTTTTTAAACAAAGATTGATTGAACTATGAATATGTTGGCTCACTTTTGTTATCCTTATAAATTGGGCCTACTTTGGTGGGAAATAGTACTCACCCCAAATCAATCAAACTGGTAACGTGCTCAAGTCAAGCGACACCCAACCAGTATATAAATTTTAATGTTAAGGAAAGCTTAGCATTACAAAACTTCCTGTGGACCAGCAATTGACTCCCCAGTACCCTTGTGGTGTGTTGAAACCTGTAGAGAATAATCTCTGTAGACTAGGATGATAATGCCTCTTGCGTGGCCTTCTAAATGGGTTCCTAAAATAAAACCTTTGTTTTAGTGACCACAAACCTTCTATTCTTTGGTGCAACAATGGTCATTGCCAAGGCACCCACACCTGTGCAGTTCTTAGTAGAGATGATCAATCTTCCATGGGATTTTCATGGAGGTTGGAAGCTTGGTTGCCCTAAGAAGTAAGTGCACTATAAGGGGGAGACCGTGGGGCCAAGCTTCTAAATTCATCCACTAAGGGTATGAGGTTGGAGTAAAATCCACGTGGGATCCATAAGAATATTGTCCTTGCAGCCATAGGATTTTTGTAAATGTCTTCTATGTGGTTGTTTTTCATTTTTTACAACATCATGTGTTTGCCAACTATTTTTAGACAATTTCAACAAATGAACATCAAACCTGCCAAAATCTAAAACAAACTGGTCAAACTACTGAAATTCTTTCCCAAATTTTCTTCCTATGACACAATCACTTGGTCAAATCGCCATTGACTAATTCGGAGCCGCATTCACAATTGCTAACACTGCAATCACCTTATCACACTACATTTTCTTGCTCATACTCCACAATCATCTTTCCAAACCGCATTTGATTGATATCAAGCCACATGCACTATTTCGAGCCGCATTTTCCAGTTAGAACACCGCCATCACCTCACTGAGATGCATCTGCACTATCGTAACACAGTTTCTATGATGCATTTACCAATCTTCATAAAATATCTTTTCATTGTCAAAACTGAGGTCCAACCTTGTCTTTTCCAGATTCCATCAAGTCTTTCTCTATTGTTTCTCTCAAACCAGACATTGAATTCCTCAACTTCCCTCATCATTGCATTCTTAAACTCACCATAGGTTTCCATTTGCATTTCATTAGTTGCATTGATAAACTTTACCATCCCCTTAGACACTCATTTTGTAGATTTTTGGAGTAGATTCCTTACCATCCATTGTCAAACCTTTGCATTCAAAAGTAGGTTATCATTGGACTCAATCACCCTTTATCTTTGGTGAATTATTTCCCACTCAATAGTCTAGTGTGGAAACTTCACTTTTTCCTCCTTTAGTCCTTTTATAGTCCATTGATATTCCCAACCTGAAACATTGCCAAAACTTTGTATGGTCAAGTATACATCTCCTTAGATTTACCAATAGTGAACACATCTTAGGCTCCTTTTAGTTTGCATACCATTAGTCTCCTCACTTTAGTGTCGTACCATTTTCATTCACAAACCTTTAGTCTCCTTTTAGTCTCACTTGCATTTCATAACACTCCCCAATTCCAAAAAAAAAAAACACCCAAAAACATAGTGTCATATTTAGGTCACTCTCCCTCATCATCCCAAAGTTGAGCAAAACTTTTTATGGTTGAAACTATATTAGAGAGAAAGAAAAGACTCATGGATTCTTTTGGTCAAGACACCAACTTTCTCAGTTTCACCAATGATATGACTTCATTCCCTAATGACATGAACACTCTTTCTAATGGCATGGGAGATTCTATTATCAATCCTTTTAGTGAGATGTCCATTCCACCCTCTTCACACAATCCTTTTGAACAATTTATCTGCAGAGACCAAAATGGGGAAGTCATTGCAGAAGACATACGAGTTGCTACCCAAAACCTAGAAGTGGCCTCTTTTGTGGAAGAACTCATTCTAAATGATTCAGCCAGACATCTAGCCATGCTCCTTGACCAAGGGGCTAGGTTACCAAAAGGATTTGACCTCAACACTATTAGAGAAATATCTCCCGATCCCCAATCACACAATACTTCCATGGGAGCCACATCACAAAATGTCATTAACACCATTAATGCTACCTCCCTTGGTCATGCTACCACCACAACCAATGCATCCACCACAATCAACACAACATCTATTGGGGGATCATCTACCCAAACCAACACCGCATCACAATCCATCCCCTAACAAACATCCACTATTACTTCACAAACGTTTGGATCAACAATGGGTGCAACCACCTCAAACCTCTTTAGAAATTCATCTAGTTCCATGGGTACATCAGCAAACTTGTTATTAGGTTCCTCAAATGCTATGACAACCAACTCATCAAACCCTTTTGGGAGGAATAAATGAAGAGTTATCATTCAAGGCACCCAACCTAATATCCCAAATTCCTCACAGGTTAATACCAACATTCTTTTGAGGCAAAATACCCACATTCCTTAATGCCATAATTACCTATTTGGGCAAGGCAATCAACGCACCCAATTTTCCACTCAATTTGGGAATCAACATGCTAAAAAAAACAAGGCCCCCAAATTCAATCCAACATGGCGGGATACCACATCCCAACTTATGCGTCTCAAGTCCATACACAACAACACATCCCTCATCAAAACACTCATTTCCAAAAACCACAAAATTAGAACACTCATTTTGCTCACCAACAACAAATCCCAAATCAACATATCTCATCACAACAGGTGGGCACTCAATCCATACCTATCACCAACATGTGTAGTGCTACCAACAACCCAACTATGGAGGCACTCACACTTCAACTTGCTACTCTTCAAACACAAGTGGAGACCTTGCAACAAGCCAACAAAAAGTCTTACATGTCACATGACTTATGTCCATATCCTTTTGACACAACCTTATATATGCCACCCTTTCCTCATGGATATGTGGTACCACATTTTCCTAAATACAAAGGCAAAATGAACCCCATTGAACACATAAGATAATTCACCACCAGTTGCATGGACATTGCATATGAACAAACCTATCTCATGAGAATTTTCTCTAGAAGTCTCGTAGGCCATGCACTGGAATGGTTGTCGCTATTGCCTAAAGGAATCAAAACATGGGATGAATTGGCAAATAATTTTGTTAAAAAATACGCCTATAACATTGACACGAACATTGGCATTGCCTCCCTATGCAGACTTACCCAAGAGGATGCGCGAGAGAATTTTATCCTATTTTTTCAAAGATGGAGAACCTTAGCAAGTAGATGTTCGGTAGAAATACCTGAAAAGGAGAAAGTCACCATGTTTGTTCAAAATATCCTAGGACCGCTAAGGTATGGCTTACAATTCCATTGTTGCACTACCTTTGTTGATCTTATTGAAAAGGATGTTCAACTTGAGAAAGCCTTTATCACCAAAGGTGAAATAAAGTATGGTGGAAAAACCATCAACACCACCACAAAAAATAACCCAAGTAACTCCAATAAAAAAACAAATAATGGGTTAAGAATAAACACATGACTAATGATGGTGTGGTCGATGCAAATATCGTTAATGCAATCGGTCATGTACTCACCATCAAAGGAGTTCAAAATCAAAATGCAGTTGTGACTACACCGACACCAACTACCAATGCTATTCAAAATAATCCTACTCAATCTAATCAAAGGCAACTGTGTCAACCACAACAATTTCAAAAATGCACATACACCCCTTTGGGTGAACCTATCAAAATTGTCTTAAAGAAACTTATCCAAAATGGTGTCATAACGTTGGAAGAACCTAAACCGTATGACCCTGGTCAGTTCAAGCCATATGGTGGGATGATAATGCATTTTGTGATTACCACCGTGTCAAAGGGCACAAAACTTCCTCTTGCCACCTGTTACAAAATCTTGTGCAAGACCTTATTGAAAACCATATCATTGAGTTAGGAGGACAACCGTTCACGTCTAATGCGGATCATACAATCCACAAGAACCCACTGCAGGATCATGGTTCTGGTAAACCCTCCTCATCTAACATGAATAATATTGATAATCAAGCCAATCACATCTATCTTGCCTTCAATTATTCCAATGGTACCATCATCAACAACTTGTGAGCTGCTGATAAAGAGCAATGTGTCAATACTATTACCATTAAAAAGGGCCCGGACTGCAACGTCACAACACGTAAAGGCAAGGTCACCATCCCAGTTCCCTCGGCATGTCAGCCTAAAATTACCATACTTGGTCTACCTACCAGACAATCAAACCCTAAACTAGAGTTCAACCTTTTTGAGCAATTGAATAAAACACCCGCTCAACTATCCATTCTTGAATTGCTTCGCATCTCACCTGCACATAAGGCCATCTTGGATAAAGTCTTGCAAGAGTCTTCCATCCCAACCAACATTGATGTCAACTATTTTGAAACTATGGTCGGATATCTGAATTCACCTCACCGCATTACCTTTTCAAACAGTGACTATTCCTCACCCAAACCATCTCATAATGATGCCCTTCATATCGAGGTTTTTATCCACAAACATAAGGTTAGACGAGCCTTAGTAGATGGCGGAGCAAGATTGAACATTTTCTCTTTAAAATTGGTTAAAGCTCTTGGCTTCTCTGATGCATGTGTGGATCCTACCAAGAGCATTGTCATCAAGGCGTATGATGATGAAGAATGTGCTTCTAAAGGAAACATCACAATTCCAATTCGGGTGGGACTAGTTATTATAGATACAACATGCCAAGTCCTAGATCGTGATATACATTACAATATCTTACTTGGTCGCCCATGGATTCATGCCTTAAAGGCCATTCCTACCACGTACCACCAATGCCTAAAGTTACCTTTTGATGGTACTCAAATTACTATCCTAGGAGATCCTGGTCCATTTCAATACTGTACTAATCTACGAGCCATTGTTGAGCACCAGGTACCCATCAATCGAGAAGCCTTAGCTTTCACCTCTTCCAAATATATTGACCTGTCTGCACTCACCAAATCATCCATTCCATCAACTTCTACCACACCATCTTCCTCAGCCTTCATACCAAGTAAAGACCTTTAGATCCAAGACCTTGGCTGTGGATAATTCAAATAGAATACGGCTTACTATATCACCACAATACCTAAGCCACCTAAAGTCTATGGTAGACTGTGTTTCACAGTCGAGCCCAAAGTAACTTTCAAGGTTCCACCAAAAAAAAATTTCACACTATGGGGGGATATGAGTAATGAAGTCATCATCGACATTGCTAACTAGATCTACAAAGACCCAGAAGAGTTACCTCCACTACCAGTGCATCTCTATGGAAAAGGCTATGACATATGCAAGGCACTAGGTTTTGACGGCAAAAGTGGTCTTGGAAAGGCTAACAATGGAAGAAGAGAACCTATCATTATCTCTACAAGACCAAGGTACATTGGGCTAGGGTTTGACCAACTCAGAATTGATGATCGACGTACCTATGAACTTTCAAGTGAGGATGTAGCGGCTCCAGAAAGTGTCGAGACAAGTGAAGAATCCCTTATCAAAACTGACTCTAATGAATGGGAATGGGAATCTAAGAAAACCTTGAGAAACTATGATATTGATGAACTATTCTTGGACCCTAGTCAACTCCCCTTTGATGAAAGATTTTGACAAGAATAAAACATTGATCCTATTGACTGACACTCCAAAAATAAGGAATGGGTAAGCATTCCTTGGGATCCAGAAGAACATAAATTGTCCTCGACAACATCTGAAATGTCCCGCCCCATTCCCGAGCCCACCCATGAGCCTGACCTATCTGAACCTACCATCCATACCTTTGAAAGGCAATCTAGTAGTCATGATGATGATACTTTTGTGCCCTATTATGACTATGATTTCAACTCATCTGAATTTGAATATGGTCCATCCATTGCATCTGACACAAAAGTTGAAATTGACAACTTTTCCTTCACACTTGAGGCTTCAATTTTCACACTTTCTGCATCTTCCCCATCTTTTACTAGCACTGACGATGTGATTTCCCTTGTTTATCTACAACTGATTGACTAGGACCAACAAGAACCACCAATGATGGATATCTTTCAGAATGATGAGGCAATAGTAGAATTCATGGGGCTTCGAGAGGGCATACGATGGGGTGATCACAAAATAGGATTTTCCATTGACCTAGATTGTGCATATTACTTCGGGGAGACTGTGCAATCCTCTAGTCGCAAAAATACAAAGAATAAGATAAAAAAAGAAACATCTTTAGGTAAAAACCGCAAGGTGTCTTCTGACAATAAAATAGTAAAAATAAAGGATGTATTCAAAGGTGAAAACCTCTTTGAGATGCCTAAGGATGGAGGATTGGACTTTCTTCCCATAACATAGGAAAAATCAGCAATTCTCATTGAAGACACCATCGAAGTTAACATAGCTACACCAAAGAATCCCAAAATGGTTCTCTTGGCCACATCATTGTCAAAAGAAGAAAAACTTGAGTTTCAACAATTCTTCACATAAAGGAAAGTTAACTTTGCATGGTTATATGCTGACATGCTAGGCCTTGATCCAGAATTGGTATTGCACCATCTTCCCCTAATCCTGAGTATAAAAATAGTCAAACAAAAATTACACAAAATGCATCCACAAATTGCACTACTTGTAAAGGCTAAACTAAAGAAGTTACTGGATGTTGGATTCATAAGATCAATAGACTATGTTGATTGGATATCCAACATTGTCCCTGTCCCAAAGCCAAATGGACAAATTTGTATCTACACAAATTTTAGAGATTTGAATAACGTGACCGATGCAATGGCTACTATTGGATCTCTCTTAGACATCCCAAAAATGTGTCACAATTTGAGTTCTTAGTTGAACAAATGTTGATGTTGGCATATGACATCCCAAATTCAGAAATGGTTTGTGAGATTGTTGGTCCTAGTTCACCTTGGTACCAAGACATCTATGATTATCTAAAGTCCCAAACCTTACCACCCATCCTTTCCAATAACCAGAGAAAGTCCTTTATACAAAAATACGCCCGACACACCATCGTTAATGACACCCTATACCGTCATGGCTTTGATAACACCCTTCTTCATTGTCTTGACATTGATGAAGCCCAAAAAAATTTACGAGAAGTACATGATGGTATATGAGGATCTTATTCGAGTGATCCAACGTTAGCTAGGAAATTCACCAGACTGGGATACTACTGGCCGACACTAGAGAAATATGCTCTTCCAGAACATGTCCGAAATTTCAAGTGCACAATGAGCTAAACCATGCACCTGCACAAGAGTTGAGACTGATCACTTCTCCGTGGCCTTTTGCACAATGGGGACTCAACCTCGTGGGAAAGATCCATCCATCCTCCTCTAACGGCCATAAATTCATAATCACCACCACTGAGTACTTTACTAAGTGGATTGAATCTGTCCCTCTCACTTACATTATCAGTAAGAAAATATCAAAGTTTATCCTTAATTACATCATCTACTAGTATAGTGTCCCACAATCCATCATCATAGATAACGGGAGTCCATTAAAAAATTAGGACGTTCGTGAACTCTGCGAGTGATTCCACATCCAACATCATTTCTCCACACCATCTTATCCACAAGGTAATGGTCAAGCTGAGGCATCAAATAAAATAATTATTCACATTCTTAAGAAGATCGTGAATGACGCTAGATGATATTGGCACCTACAATTAAATCCTGCCTTATGGGCTTACTGTACCAGCATTCGTACACCCACTAGAGCCACTCCATTTTCCCTTGTCTACGGATCTAAGGCCATATTGCCCATCGAGGTTGAAATTCCTTCTCTCTGAGTCTCCTTAAAGGGAATGATTGATGATGAAGAGTATAGATAGTCTCGCCTACATGAGCTATAAATGTTACAACAAAGACGAAAAAATGCCTTGAATCACTTGCAGGCATATCAAAATCGTCTCTATCGGAGCTATAAAAAAAGAGTGATGGTGAGAAAATTTGAAATAGGTGACTTGGTCCTCAAGCAAAATCCAAGAAATTAGGATGACCATGAAAAGCCTAGCAATTTTGAGCCTAATTGGCTCAGTCCTTATATTATTACTACAACATTCAATTCTGGAGCTTATCAGTTGGCTACACCTAATGGAGAACAGTTGACAGAACCCATCAACAACCTACATCTGTGAAAGTTCTACACATAGCATCAACGAGCTTGGCTAAAACCTAAAAATACAAAAATAATTGAAAAATAATGAAAAAATCATCCCTTGATGAAAACCTGGCAAACAGGCATCTCGATGACACCAAAAAAAGAAATAAATTCTTCCAATAGTGAAAACTTGGAAAAAAGGCACTTTGGATAATTACCATGGTGAAAACCTGGCAAATAGGCATCATGTGTAGTCGATCGTTTCTTTGCCATCTACTATTACTTTAATCGACCCTTATCCACTTTCCATAATAACAACAACCTGACACATTATCAACATTCATCCTAAGTCCTAATGATTTTGGCCATGGTTAGCATTTGGTTGACATCACCCCTTGCATGTCATTGCCTTCTACCCCATGTCTGCCTATTTTCATATCATTTGACCCAGGTAATCCCTGATCTATCTAGGGGAAAGACCTTTATCATGTAACTACAGTGGGTTTCACACATGATCCTCCATTTGTAAAAAGTCCTAAAAAAATGTCCTGAGAAAATACAAAAACATTCAAATCAATGTCAAAATCTCAAAAAAGAGTCAAAGTCAATGTTTGTCTTATCAATCCAATCGGTCCTGTCAATCAATATTTTGTCCACGTTCGAACTACATTGTCTCTACGCATTTGCTACATAGGCAAGAATCATCTTTGAATCCCCAAGACATTATGTCAGTCTTTCTAGGTTTGTCAAAATAAAATCATGATTCAACCTTTTGTCCTTTGGACAAGGTCATTGGTCATGTCGAACTACGAGGTATTTGAGTGCATGATGTAGGCAAGGCCATCAATCGATGAGCCCCTGAGGCTGCACTAGGTCAGTCCATTAGTGTTCATGGTACCAAATTTCCACACATGTCCAAATATCTTCAAATCAAGCAAATCTTCTATCAATACTGAGCAGGCAGTCTATCAACAACCTATTTCATCAACACTTTCAATCAAATCAGCATGTCAGAAATGACATGTAATCAAACTCTATCAAGACAAATTAACCTGGAAAATTTTTGGGTTCTTTCTTCAAATGTGTCTTTCTGAAAAGCAAGTCTCATTATTTCTTTATTCTTTTGGATGTGTCCTTCCTAAGAATCATCATCATCATCTGGCATTTTGATGGATTCTCTCAACTTTGAGAATTGATCTCCTAGATATCAACGTCATTCAGGATGTGTCCTTCTTGAATTTGATATCGCTCGACTTTTGGCAACCTTGAGTCTGTCAACCTTGGCATTTTAAAACACTTGAAATTAAAACATTTGGCAAACACTTGGCAAACTTTATCTGTCGTTTTGATGGTTAGCATGATATTAGTTCCTTACGTCATAGGAGCCACAACATATCATGATGATCATCCTTGTCCTTTTATGATCACCTTGCTACTATTTTCTCAAGGATGTCCTGACTTCAGGATTCAGAGAAGCAACGACGTAGTACGATGATTTTCCTGTCTCTTTTTTACTATCATGTGGCTAGTCTCTCAAGGATGTCCTAACATCAGGATTTAGAGAAGCAGTGACATCTCATGATCAATTTGGTTTTTTTTTTGGCAGTTGGTCATGACAAAGTGACTAGGGGCAATTATGTTCCTCGTATGATTCATGATCATCCTTGTCTGTAACTGTTCATCTATGTGGTGGTTCGACCTTGCACACTTTTGATCTATGGCATATCATAGTGTTTTTTGACCATCATGACATTTTTTCCCAATGATGATTAAGAGCAACAACTAGGATAGCACTATAGCAAAGTTTTGAAGGATTTTTTGTTTCTGCACTAACATCCATCTTCGTCTTCCCTTCTCTCATTCTCTGATGATATCTTGTGACATACAAAAAACAAAGCTGCATACATGATCATACAAGCATTTCATATTCACATTTCACATATGCATAAATCAAAAACCATAATTTACATTGCATAACGTCATCATTTACATCCATCCATCTCACATCATAAAACCATCATTTGCATCAACATATAGGCATCATAAATATTATTTGCATTAACATATAAGAATCACATCATTGTACATTACACAATGCATACATACATAACCACATCCATAATAGCATTCATAAATATAAAACATGATATCCATACATCTCATAGCATCTGATAAACCACAAAAAACCATAACACATAGAATCATATAGACCACATCAAAAATTGCATCACATATATATAATCTCAAAAAAATATCATGTTACACGATAGAGTCATAAGATATCCCAAAAATGGAGCTCGTAGGCTCGAGTGTCAATATATGCAAGTGTCTAATACAAATATCAAAATACAACTCCTAGGATGTGCCTCCTCCGTCCTGTGGAGGTGGTTGTGATGGACTCATCACATGAAAAGTGACCTAGATAGGAGTGGTGTCCAAAGTCTAACTCTGGGATCCCGAAGACTCAGTAACGGGAGGTTGGATCTGCTCTACCTGGTGTTCTAATGACACTGATCTATGACCATGCTCTGACCTATGGCTATGGCATGATGAATGTCGATGTGAACTATGTGACCTATGGCTTGATGACTACCCTAATGCAGTGGCCCCCCAGCACTAGATGACTACTACTATCTGATCTACTGCTGTTGTGGGTTTTGGTGCCACTGCCAGTCCTGTTGTATGATCGAGACAATCCTGGGTCCTGTCTCTTTGGTGGAAGAACCTACTCATAAAGCAACCTGTACTAACCCCTTCTCTCGGCCATCTTGGCCAGCTCCCTAGCCATATTCCCTATCGGCTACATAACTCTGCAAACTGAGTAACCCATCAGTTTGACTCTTGTCGTTGAATAACAACTTGATCTCTCTCCACCCTAGTAACCTCCAAATCTACTGCCAAGGCCTTGTTTTGAGAAAGGCAGCATCTAGTCTCCTCTGGAAATCTATGATCCTCTGATCAATGGTGGCATCTATGGGAAAAATCAGTGACCTGTCCCCCTCCTCATCTCCATCGATCATCCACTCTCGTAATATCCTCTCAGCCTCATTCTCCCCCTCATCCTCCTCCTCCTCCCTCTCCTCCTCCCTCTCCTCCTCTCCTTAGACCTCCTCCACGTCAATATCAAGAGGATGGTGCTCGGCAAATGGATCCTCCTCTATTGGCATCTCTCCCTCTACTCTTGCCTCCACCTTGTCTACTCTTCCCTCCACCTCCTCTCCACCTCTGACCTCCTCCTCTACTCTTGCCTCTGCCTCCTATCCAACTGGATTCTCTCTCTCTCCTCACCCTCCTCCCAAATGGGTGACAATGGTACACCACCCACTCTCTGCCTAATTCTACTGGGCTGCTTCCACCCTCCATCATCCCTCCGCCTCCTTACTTCCCTCCCGTCTTCGCCATCATCTCCTCCCCCGCCACCCCCATCATCTCCCCCACCTCTACCTCTATCTCCCTGACCACCATCTCTCCCTTCAGCCCCCCTACCATCTCTACCTCCATCTCTGCCACCCTAACCTCTCCTTCGTACCCATGGGATAACTGATCTCCGATCTATGGGAGTTGAACCATCTAGATCTGTCAATGGAATCGGCCTATGAATATGCCACTAGGTGTCAAACTTAGTAGATGTCCCAACATATGCTGGACCGCCTCTCCATAACCACTATTGTGCAATCAATCCATCTATCTGCTACTCATCTACTGCCACTGCTATCAGCGGTTCCCATATGGTCTCCCTAAAGGACCATGCATACTTTGTTGTCCCTACTGGCACATCCTGCTACTCCCCAAACTATTGTAGTACCCATTGGGGTAGGTACATCTCAATAATCTATTGGCTCTGCACTATGTGGCCAATCATGTATCGAAACTATCTGCATAGTGACAAATGGCCATCCTCATCAAGCCACTGGGCACAATCTCTATAAGGCCTCCAGACAAAGTTGATCAAAGTATTGATCCGATGACGCCAGTATCTGATATCTCCCACACGAGTCTGGCTAACTAAACCCATATAAAGATAAACATAGGGCATCCCATCACCCATTTATTGAATCTGCACTGGTGATCAAAAAATGAGAATGTGCTCCTAGGCCCAGATCATAAGTAGTGTGGTCCTACAATTGATACTCTGCCCCTCATGATAAACTACCTCATCAAGGTAATGATATAACATGGCCAACAAGCAAGGCCCCCAAGCAAAAACTATCCTCTGACCCCACATACGAACTAGTACCTCCCCCCATACAGTAAAAAATCCATGTTTGTGACGATCTGATATCGACACTCAGACAATGAGTGTCATGAGCATGGAATCCCACTATAGAAACTAGTCAGCTACAACATCCCATCCGATCTCATACCCGTGAATGCCTAGACTGGCACCACTGAAATCTTCTGATAGGGTCTGTCACCCTCAGTGCGGATCATATACCACCCTCTCCCCACTAATCAGGATGCGCAAAATGCGATAAACATCCTCCAGGGTAATCGTAGCCTCTCCTATAGGTAGCTAAAACGAACATGTCTTTGAATTCCACCTCTCACAAAGTTTCATCATTAAACCCCTCTTTGCTTGAATAATGGTCATATAGGTGATGTAGTATAACCGCAGTCTCATTAACTGCGGTCTCTCCCTGTCACTCAATCAATCTCTAAAAGCATAAGTGGTTGGTCTGAACTCTCGTGTATATATGGGCACTAATCATCTCTGCACACACAAAAACAAGGATTAACACACATGGGTAAGCACAATGGCACATTATTACTATCTGAGAAACCAAGCATGCATCTAAAACAAGAGCCTGCACAAAGTCAACACTGGTCAACACTGGTCAACTACAATTATGTTGCGGTATGCCACATGCAGCTTTGCATCTCATAGTTGCATCGCAATATCATGAATGCATCATTCCATCTAGCAATTGTGCATGCTTAGAATGATTGCATCATTCCAAAGAACGATTGCATCATTTTAAAGCAATTGCATCGTTTTACATGGCATTTGCGTTGCAATATAGCACTTGCATCATGGAAACCCGCAAATTGGTTGCATTTTGGCACTTGTGTCATTTTCCTTCATAGTTGTGCATTTTTAACCTTTAACCTACCTACCCATTGCACTTGCATCGTGATGCAATCAAATGCATCGAACATGAAGGTGATTGTGGCTTACATGAAGATAATTACATCGCAATGCATTTGTTTCCCCTCCTGAAACCCTAATAAATGTGCGAGAATTGAGAAAATTAAAGGTCGAATAGGGTACTTATCAATGCCTCTACGCCCTTAGGTCATCAGAATATCCACATGCAGTAGACACGGTGGTCTGTCGTAGGAATCACCATCTTCTCCTTGAGATCTGATCTCTAGAAATTTTGACTAGCAAATGTGAAAATGACACTTGGTTTGGGTTTTTCAACCTATTTATAGGTTGAAAATTAGGGTTTGACCTAGTGGGTTTTTACTGAAGGCTCTTTTGACCGCCTTTTTCTAGCATGTTGACTAGCTAAATGTCCTCTATGTTCGAATTTGATCACGCTATTTTTCCTCTGGTCATTAAATTGATTAATCGGGACACTTTTCAAATTTTTCTGATCCCAGGCCAAAATTCAAAAAAATTCTCGAGGGGGCATAAGCACTTCATACCTTCGATGGGGCATACTTTGAACTTGTTTTCTTTGCCATAACGCGATAAACTACATTATGACAAAGAGGGGCAAATGTAGACACATAAAAATGACCTAGGCCTGCAAGCACTATTTTACCACTTTTCGTCCTATGATAATTATGACATATTAATTATGTTGCTAACTCACTTTCGACTATTAATTAAATAATTAATTAATATCTTTTTATTCTCCATGATTATTAAATAAATAGATCTTATTTATTTATTTAATGCATCACTAGTTATCTAAAGTCTTTTCATAATTAAATAAAGTTCTCAATTTATTTAATTAATCTTTGTCATTAATGTCCTCTTGATTATTAAATAAATTTATTTAAATCTATTTATTTAATATGTCACTAGTTCCCAAGTCCTCTTTTAATTAAATATATTTATTAATTTATTTAATTGATCAACTACCTCTTCTAAATTAAATAATTATTTTTAATTATTTAATTGCCTTATTTGACATTTCCCTCATTTTAAATAAAACAATTTATTTAAAAATGGCTTCACATGGTTAATTGCTTCTTCTTTTAGTAAATAATCTTAAAATAAATTATTTACTATCTCAGTAAATCCATATTTTGAATTAATTTTAATTCAAAATGGAAATATTCTTCTACAAATCAAGTAATTGCTAAAATTACTAATTTTCTAAATCTGATCTTCTTAGCTTTTGATTTTTACTAATTTTCATCTCACTGTCACGTTTATTCTCCATCCCTGATTTAATTTCTTAAATGAAATCTTGTGCATGCATTTGGGAATTTTACCCTAACCCTAATTGAGAGTTTCCATTTTGAATCTTGACCATTGATTCTAGGGCATTTCTCAATCTTCAATCTCATCTGTCCATCCATAATTGCATTTTCTATAAAATGTCAATTTTGTTCTCATTTCGACATCTTGGAATTTGACCTCTTGATCTCTTGAATTTTTATTTTCTTAATATTAATCTCTCTTGCATTCTCTTAAAATCTAGATTTTTCATTTTAGCTACTTGCATTTAGAATTTAATTTCTATTACATAGTTTATAGTAAATCCTTCAAAACTTTTCTTAGGGCTAGGTCATATAGTAGAGTTTTCTCATCACAATCTGAGGGCACATTAATCATCACAACAAGCTAGAAGGTGCAATGTAAGTCATCCATGGAGGAGGAAGGACTAGGTGAGCTTGTTTCAATTTATTTTCCCTTCTTTATTTCCTATGCATTCTATTGTCATTGTGGGTTTTATTTCTATTGCATGGATATGTATGCTAATCTAATCTTGATCTTGCAAAAAAATCCACAATCACATGTAGTAGGGACTCACACTCATGAGCATGGAGAGGCTAATAGTAGTGGTCCATCCACAATTCCTACACAAGAGGGGTTTGTTGTTACACAACTATACCCTGACTGGAAGGTTGGAGATCCAGGTGATGATGTGTTATTTATGCTTTCATTATGCTTTTATCTTTATGTATATGATTTGTATATATATCATGATGTTTAATAATATCCCTTATGATTTTTATCTTGCAGGTTCCACGCAAGAGTGGCATGATCTCAAACATATTTTTACCATAGAGATGATGCCTCATTTTCCCCTACACAAGGATACACCATCAGAGTGCATGCCCCCACCTTCTGTGGGACGACATGCAAATCTCTTCAATCCATTTGCAAGATTGAGGGTAGAATATGAGAGCACATTTAGATGTGCTAACCTAGCTATAGGATAGCTTTCAACACTACAGGTGGCATATGATGATCTCCAAGCATCTCGAGTTTCAACAGACAATGGGCCATAGGTCATCCTATAGTCAAAGGTCTCAATGCTAGAGATGGAGGTGACTAGGCTATAGGTCGAGAGAGATCAAATAGAGAAGGAGCACATTGAGGCACTCATACAGGAGGTGAGAGCAGTTGGAGAGGTGTAGGGCCTAGGAGCATCCATGAGAAAATCATGATCGCATTCTATTGTATCTCAGTAGGCGCCACCACTAGGCCTCATGTGGTATAGCTATCATAGGTCGTACTAGCATTGTAAGGTAGTTAGGTGAGGCTTCAATGGATGTGGATCTTGATACTTGAATGTTGACTTGGATCTTGAAACCTACATCATAATTTTAGCTCTAAAAACATGCATGATGCTTGATAACTTTGACATGATTCTTGAGATCTTGATTGCTTTTGTAGATGCTTGATAAATTTTCTCTTCAATACTCTTGACAATAATATTTTCTCTTTTGAATTTTCTCTAAAAAATCTTCTAGTTGATTTGATAAAATAACCTTGTATTTATAGATATGTATCCTTAATTTTTTTTAAAATTAAAAATTACATGTCGAAATTGAAATTTGAATTTGGGATTATAAAAATATACCACCAGAAACATGTTTTAAAAATAGGTTCAAAGGCTTAGGGAGGATCCATTTTCCTATGGGTGAGTGGGTCTTGGGTCCCTATTCCTAGAACACACATTTCTCAAGGTAAAGTGTTATGTGTTGGCATTAATTTTTGTTGGGTTTCCCTTCAAAAAAAATAATTTATTAGGCTTGTAGATGTAAAATAGGACTTATTAAGTCATAATTAAGTCTAATTTAATTAAGAGGGCCCAAACAAAGTGTGAAAATACTTTTTTCTACAATATATTTAGCCCCCACTTTTGTGAGAGGATGAGGACAAGTGTTAAATCAAGCTAAAGTAGACAAATATGTGTCAAGATGGGTCCAAGTGCACAAATATCGATGGAATAAGATGAAAGAGATCAAGGAGGTTGTGCAAGCCCCCAGGATCCAAGATCCCATGGAAAAAAAACATAAGCACAAAGGGACACTCACAATATGTATGATATGAAGCAGCAAGACAAGATACACAAACATACAAAGTCAAAGACTTAAAAAAGAAAAAGAAAAGAAAAAGGGGTGGATCAAGACTTGTCTATTTTTCCAAATCGATGTGGATCAAGCCTTAGGTGTTTTTCCAATTCGATGTGGATCAAGCCTTAGTTTTTTCTCCAACTCGATGTGGATCAAGCCTTAGCTCTTTGTCCACTATGCAAAAAACAATGCATGTTGTGGGTCAAGCCTTAACTCAATGTGAATCAAGCCTTAGTTTTTTATCTAAAAACATTTACAAGTGAAACCCACTATCCACTATGCAAACAATAATGCACGTTCACACGGGCTAGTGAAATTTGATGTCCACTAGGTGATCCCCTAGAAGGTGGCCAATGAAAGACTCTTATTAGGCTTCCATTGAACTAACCATACCAAATTTATACCTAAAATAACTATGATAAGGTGCCACACAATATGAACTTTGAGCTTCATAAGGCTTATCAAGCTACATTATGTTAAGCACTTATGAACAAACATGGCCCTACTAGTAAGTAAGGTGTGTTATGTTGGTGGATATGAAAAAGGTTGTAACTTCAAGCTTCACAAGGCTAGCAAGTTGCATTATGCTAGGAACTCATGAAGAAACATGCAAATAAGATATTCAAAGGGGTTTTGTTTAGTTCATGAAAGGTCCCCTCTTAGGGAACATCATGCCTAATGTCTCCAAGAGAGGAAAAATCAAGGATAAAATATTTGTAGAGCTTAGGGAATGCAATCCATAACATCACCACTAAGGGGAATTCCATATTCTTAGAAATGTCGCAATCTTGAAGGATATCAAAACCAATGACACCACCAAGAAGAAACATCATGAGAAGTAAGAAGACCACTTTGAATAAAAATTTCACATCTTCTAGGAGATGTATTCTATCATCACTAAGAAGGGAACATGCAAACAATGAATGGGGGACCATATGCCCCCCACTTAAAATGTCAACAAACTTGCTATGCTAGTATTTTAAGTAGAAAGAGAGGAAGAGGCGATCCTAAAAAAGAATGCACACCTCAAAAAAGTAGTTATCCTTGCCCCCAATCATAGAGTCAAATACAACCACCAATAACTATCATGTTGCTTCCAAGAGAGATATGGTTACACCTAATATTGTACCACCATGAATGGCAATGAACAAGATGCATAAAGCTACCAATACCATATAGTGATGAGTAACGTGATAAGATGAAAATTAGTATCAATTAGAGGAAATAGGTGCATCAACAAAAGGAAGAGCACCACAATCCTTAATATGTTGAATTTTATTACTCAAAGCCTTACATTCATTAGTAGAATAACCATGAATTCTATGATATGCACAAAATAAACTTTTGGTGTAAAAATTCTTTCATGTTTTGGAGGGAGAGATATCAAGAAGGCTTCGAGAAGCCTCGATAGGACCTACTCTCTTGATCAATAGTATAATATGCTCCTTTCTTTTGTGTCAAAATATATTTCTTGAGTAGTAAAAGGTGTCATACAGACACACGACTCTTTAGATTGTGAGATTTTGTACTCTCCCTTAAAGGAAGGTGTAAAATCTAATGAACTTGGAGCATTATAAGACCTACATTTGGAGATTTCCTAGGATTTTTTTGCATGATGGCATTGATATTAAGAAAATATTTCTTTTATTCTTTCATATTTTTTAGGGAAAATAACCAAGACCACTAGTGGTTTCTATCAGTTCAGGATGAACCAAGGTTACAATTGTCTTAGAAGAATATTTTGTAATTGTACTGGTATTGAATGAAGGATTTTTTTATTCTTTTGTTTCTTTTGAAGGGAAATAACTAATACCACTAGTGGTTTATTGTGTGTTAGGCTCTCTAGGGACATAGATACCTTGTTCTCTAACACATCCCTTTCCACTATAACCAAGTTGTTTCAAAATTTTGTAACCTCTTGCATAAATATTTTCCATTTCTTTTGGATTCAGTGGCTGTTCACAATTAGCTTCATCAAAGTTTGTTGTGTAATTTTTTTCTTTTTCTAAAGTGGTTGAAGTGGATGCTTTCAAAGGTTCTTCTGAATTTTTTGTTGACATTACCATTGGTTCTTTTCTCTTTCTAGAATCTTTTTTTATGATCTTGTATTCTCCCATGAATGTAGGTGTGAAATCTAAGGAACCCTAGTCATCATGTCTAATAGCATTATAAATTTTTCAGTATTGTTCTCTTTTTCTTCCTCTTGCATGGTTTCTACTTTTGCAGTTGGTGTCAATATTTTCAAAGGAATTTCCTTGTCTTTCTCAATGTGCAATCTTTTTGGTTCAGGGCCAACTTTGATTGTATACATTTTGTTGATGTAGACATACTTCATTATATGATGAAGGGTTGAATTAAATACATGAATTTCATGAATTCATGGTTTTCCTATAAGAATACTATATGAAATATCTTGAGGCATAACATGGATAGGAGTTGGCAATGTGGCCTTTCCAACTATAATAGGTAATGTGATCACACCAAGTGATTGTTTTCCTACATTATCAAATCCATAGATAGATAAAGAGTCTAGTTGTATTTGGATTTTGTCTACTTCAAGTCTATCTAAAAGTTTTATGATACATACGTTAAGGCATGAGCCATTGTAAATAAGGGTTCACTTTATCCCACACCTATTAGTGATAGCCACTATCATGAAAGCTTCATTTTATTTTTGCACTTTTGAAGGAGGTAGCTCACTTTGGTGAAAATAATATCTATATTAATTGAATTCATTCCTTGAATTAGGGCTAATACATCATTTGGATCTGCACTAGGAGGAACCACAAATTTTTGCCAAGCTATTTGGATCATACTATGATAATTAGGTGAGGCTTGAATAAGGTCCCATAAGGATATCTTAGTAGGAGTATTTTTTAGTTGTTCCACAAGATCATACTCCTTTCCACTACGTAAAGGCACACAAGGAGCACTAGGCAATGTAGGTTGAGGAAATGGTAATGAAGTAGGAATGGTTTGTGGTTTCCTATTGTTCCTTGTATTATATGTGTGAGCAACGATATTACAACTCAGCTTCTGAGAAATATTGTTACTATCAATTTTCCTTGTAAAGTTCAAGATATCTCCTAGAGCCAATGGTTTCTTTTTAGGTGGTCCTAAGATAATCACATGTTTTTTTTGAATGTGAGGTTGGCATGAGGGTGGGTATATGGTAAGAAGTGGCTCAGGAGATGACTTAGGAGGTCCAATAATTAGACTACTTGTAGGAGCACTCAAGGGATATATAATGTTCACAACCTCAAAATAATTTCCCTTATTTTGATAATATTTTAATAAATGGGAGTCTAATGTCACTATATCATCTTCATCTAAGGAAGCCACATTACTATAGTTTGAAATACATGTACCAACTCTAGAATCCTCTTGCACCATGATCTCTTCTCTAGTAGGAGATTTTTTAGGAGAGGAGAAAACAAGATTTTCATGAGATTGAATGGTTGGATCTCTTAAGATAAATTTCTCACAAATAAGGGAGGAATTATTTTTCTTGTAAATTATTGCATCCTTTTGTTTCATTATACCTTCCCAAGTTAGAGAAGCATTGGGAGAGGGAGAAAAAATAATCACATGACTTTCAATGAGTGCTTATTCTAATACCAAAATATCTTCTTCACAAGTAGGTGAGATATTAGGAGAAGAGCAAATATGATTGTCATGGTTATCTATGATTACAACCCCTTGATCAATAATGTCTTCCCAAGTAGGAGAGGTGGAGGAAGAGAAACAAATAGGATAAATATGATTTTCATGGCTCTCAATGATCGGATCTTCTAACACCAACATTAAATCCTCAAAAATAGGATAAATAATGTTATTGGACTATGATTGACCACAATTATATCCTCTTTCGCTAAAAAACTCTCACAAGTGGGAGAGATGTTGGGAGATGAATGAAGACTAGGAAACATAATGTTAAGGAATGTGTTAGTTATCTCATCCTCTTGTACCATAATTTCCTTCCAAGTAGATAGGGTGGGGGAGAGGGACAAACAAGATTCTCATGACACTCAAAGATTGTGTCTTCTTTCACCAAGATACCTTCGTCACAAGTAGGAGAGGTATTGAGAGAAGAACAACTATGATTGTCATCATTTTATATGCTTGTATCCTCTTGTGTTATGATATTATATCAAATTAGATAGACATAAGGAAGGTAGCTAACATGCTTCTCAAATGTTTTATTTTTTTTCCTATAGTATGTTCATGAGTAGAGAAAATAGAATCAAGCCATGTGATATTATATGAAAACTAAATGTTTGGAAAGGAAACATGATTTTATGAGAACTAATCCATCCAAAATATGAAATGATTTAGAAATGTACATAATTGTTTGTCATATTTGATGATTTTCACTACTAAAATATTTTTTTAGTGATTTAAAATGGCTACTCTAAATGGATGATTAGACCCAATGCATATAACAAAAATTCTAAAAATTGTCAGACTAAAATAGTGGGTTACCTGTAGATCTAGGAAGTGCAAAAGACCACAAAAATGCTTAGAAAAGATGGTTTTGAGAGGCCCTGAAGGAATCATTCTCCCATGGGAAAATGGGTCTCTGTGTAGGGTTTGAAAAAATGAAAAATGCAATTTCTAGGTCGTTCTATGTGTTCTTTGTTCCAAGTCTCAGACTGTAACTTCTGTGACAAAATTTTATAGAATTTGATGTCTAAATGAAAGTGAATTTATTGATAAATCATATAAAATATGACACTTTTTAAAATGAAATTTTGACTCAACTTCTTGAATGTTTATGTGAAAAGTACACTAATCTGCAAACACTATGCAAAATTAATGTAATATGCATGCAATTTTTTTTATTTTTATTTTTTTAAAGAATACAAAATGCAAACCTAAAACCTTAAATGAGATGTAAACTAATGCAATTTTAACAAACCTAAATGAGATTCATTGTAATGCAATTTGTAATGTCGAAAAAAGGGTCCTTAGCCATTTTCATGGTTGTTTAGCTCCTAACAGATTTTGGCTTAGTTTGGCCTTGATTAAGTGTTGTAATGTGGATAACACATTCACATTAGGTCTTGGGCCCTTGTGAACCAATGTATTTTAATGATGCCTTGTAAAGGTGTTGTAAAGTGTTGTAACACACTTTCACACTTTTCTAGGATTTCTAAGTATAGTTAACATTATTTCAATCACAATTTATCTTAACCTTGCCTCATTTGCTTTGTTGTAAAGTGTTGTAAAACACTTTCACATTCCTCTAGGTTTGTCATTAATAATTGGGATCTCTTATGCTTTAATTGGCCCCTATTTGCATCCACAAGCCTGATTTGTGTGTATTTTTTAGGATAATCCTGACAAATGACATTTAAAACATCAAATCCCTGAAAACCCACCCCAAAGTCCTAAGGTGGGACTCATTCACCATTCTGGGTGAATGAGTCCCCTTAGGTGGGACCCATTCCCCAAAGCTGGTAAATGACTCCCCTTTAACTCAAAAATCAAATTTAATTTAAATCTTTGGCAAGATTTTAGTCTCCAAGATCCAATGTTGGCTTGTAATGTTGTAATTTTGGGAATTCTTGCAAAATTGAGCATAAATAAAACTTTCTTTCACTCATTTTCACCTAATACGTTTGTGAGAACATACTAATAGAAAATTGAGTTTACAAGAGCATTTGAGCAAGAGAATTCAAGGCTTTCAAGGGAAGATTATCAAGCTTTCAAGAGCATTCTTCAAGCATAAATCATCATGTCAAAGATCACATTCTTCATGTTTTTCATTGTGCTCACAATTGTGGTGTAGATTTAATGATCCAAGCAAGCTTTTCATTCAAGACCTATCTCCTTCAACCAAGAATCAAGAACCACATCCATTGCAGCCATTTCAAGCATAATAACAACACTTTATTGCAAGGGTTTGTTCTAGGTTTTAGATTTATCAAAGAGAAAGATTGGAAAAGTTGTCATCAAGTTGTCAAAGCAATTAAAAGTTATCAAGATTGTGAGCAAGCCTTGGAGGAGCTTGGAGAAGACCTACAAGTTGAAATTTGTAGTTTCAAACCCAAATTTGAATCAGGAACAACAAAGTAGACTGAGAGCTACATGATCCAAATTTTAATTTTTAGAAATTCGAAAGTGGATTGATTCGCCACTATTGGTGAATGAGTACCACTATACCTATCTGTCAAAGATTTTTGTATATATGAGTACCCATTTGTCTGAAACCTATTGTAGCACAATTTTTTTGAAACTGGATTGATTATAACTGGATTGTTACTATATGGTTTTTCATCATGTTTCTATCAAATATTATTTTTTGTTATAGGATTAAAATTCTAATTCTACCCTATTTGTTGTAACATATTTGTGGTTATTTATCAAAATTTAAAGATCTAATTATAGCCAGACTTATCATACTTCTCACTTCTCTCTGTACAAATAGAATCTTAGTCCTATATAATAAGGAAATTGTAAAAGTTTATTGGTTTGATCAATTATAATAAGAAAGTATGATAGAAAAAGAATCCATTAAGAACCTTAAGAAAAAGAAACCTATTCTAACACTATTTTTGAAACTGGATTGATTCACCCAACTTGGCATATGAGTCCCAATTGGCTTCAATAGTGGATTTTTAAAGACTTTAGGCCCCCATTTTTCCTTCTCTAGTTTCGTAGGTGCACATCTCCAGTTACATACTTTTATATTGTTGTGTGTTTGCATTTCTAGGTCATTGTTTGAATAATTGCATCAAATTAAGGTTTTGCACTTCATCTGTCATTATATTGTTTTTCCAAGTCTAAACTTGGTGGCGAACCCCTCATTTACATCATTCCATCCCCTTGAATACTCCCTTTGTCAGATTTCAATCCCCTTTGCATTGGAATCTCAAGGGTTTGTTGTTAAATGAAATGTGGAAGTTTGTGGCCCTAGGTCCTACACCCTAGTCAAGATATCACCACTAAATTTTCCCATTTCATTTTGGTGAACCTGCATTTAGAGCATTATAATTCTGATTTGGAGTGCATTTACATCCTAGATTTAGCTTGCATTGACATTACATTAGATTTTGAATTGCTTAATTTGCATTCTAGGGTTTCAAATTTTGCATTAGTGAAAAACTCATTTAGCTTGCATTATTAAACTTACTTTCATTGAAAATAAGTAAAATTCTATGTTTGCATCTTATATTTGCATTAGAAAACATAAAAATCATAAAATTCAATTAAAAAATTCTAAGAATTTAAAAAAAAATCCATACCTGGACTCATTCGCCACCTTGGGCGAATCAATCCCTTTACATATTTTACATTGCATTATCTAGCATTTATAGTTCATTTTTTGAGTTTAAGTTTGTTGCTTCTACATTTCAATTTTACTTTCCATAATTTTAGTTATAAGCATTTCATTCTTATTACTTTACATTGCATTTTCACCCACCCCACATTTAGTAGCTTTTGCATGAGTGTTTGGTGTCCTATTGCTAATACCATAGTGAGAAGAAGTTTGAGACTCATCTCATCACACAATAGCACAATCGTTCTAGATCTTGGGTTATCTAGATCTTCCACTCCTAGTATTGACACTAGTACACTAGGCATGGACAACACCCTTAGTAACTCTTTGCCTTCAAGTAGCATGCAAGTTGAGCCAAAGAATGATAGAATCCTGCAAGAAAACCTAATTCACATTCATGAGGACCTAGTGAGCTTACAACATCAAATTAGCCTTGAAAAATTTCAACCACTGCAATTCCTACAATTGAAAACATTCATCGTATGCTTGAAACTAAAGATGGCCTTGACCTTGTGAAAAATATAGCGCAAATATTTGGCAAGCATCTTCCCTCAACCACTAGTTGTCCTTTTCCTGCAAACAATGCTTCAAGCCAAGGAGGAACTCAAATTCCTCCTCTCACAACAATACCCTCAATCCCTACATACACCCCTCCTCAAGTCACAATAATGCAACAATTTAGTAATGTGATTCCTTCCCTAGTCATTCTAGCTAGCATCCCTAATTCCCATGTGGAATTGCATCTTATAGCTCCTACTACCTTACCACCTATAAGAATTCCATTCACTTGTACCACAAACACATAAACTCCATCACGATTTTCATTTCCATCTCATAACAAAAGCAATGATCGTCTCATACATCAACTTTTCCAGACCATTTCATCCTTTCAAAAACAAGTTTCCACCATCAACCAAAATCAAAATGACCCACCCAAATATTATGTCAAAAGTAGTCCATTATCCTTGGAGATACTACGAACACCAATGCCAAAAGCTGTAGAGATGCCTAGACTTGAGAAATATGGAGGGAAGGGAGATCCTTCTAACCATGTTAATTCCTACACTTCCCTATGTAGTGATTTTTTCCTTGATGATAGACTTTTGGCAAAGCTCTTTCCTAGGACCTTGAAAGACACTACCTTGGAGAGGTTATCTTCTTTACCGAATAACTCAATTCATTCATTTGATTAACTTGTTGAGGAATTTATAAACCATTTCCATGTGCAGATGACTCCTAAGTTGACCTTGGCCGACTTGATGAGATGTAAGAAAAAAGAGGATGAAAAGATAACTGAATTTATCTCCTGATATCAATCTCTTTATTCCTAAGTCGATGTCGAGATTCCTGACCAACACCTTCAAAATATGTTTATAGAAAAATTCCAAAAAAAAATCAAGGACAAGTTGACCATGATGAAATTCCTAGCCTTCATGCACTTGTTCACTTCTCTCCGTGATTACCAAAATTTAGTTTCTAGTTGCAATACAAAGTCCACTTCTAGTTGAATTAAAATATTTGAGCTTCTGCACCAAAATAAATCCCAACCCTTTAGAAAACCAAATAAAGGGTTCCTTCAATTCAACCCTCCTCAACAACAAACTCAAAATGTCCATAACCAAGTTGTTATCAAAGCCTCAGTTCCCTTTAGTTATGGATATCCAAAGAGACAATTCACTCCCCTACTTGACACCCTTCATGATACCATGTCCCAACTTCTAAACCAACAAATCATTACCTTACCTCATGTCAAAACACTTGACCCTAATAAGCCTTTGCCTCAGATGTTTAAAGAAAATTCTTATTTCCACTTTAATCAACAAAATGGACATGGCATGGAACATTGTAAGCATCTTAAACATCTTGTGGAAGACCTCATTGATTCTGACCATCTATCCATTGTAGGTACTAATGATCAAAGCAATAAGTCTATTGCCCCTCTAAACCAAAACTTACAAATCTTTACCAATCCCATGCCAAAACATATTATTTCATTTGTCAAAGCTAGTTACACGCCTAAGAATGATGTGATTAATGTTGATACAAATGATGAACACATTGATTTTGTTCCAAATAATGGTATCAATGTCAATCCTATAGATGAAACGATAGGGGTGATAGACATCATCCCTTGTAAGGGATGAGCTAAGAGTCCTCCTGATATTTCTTTCTCCTTTAAGGGTATACTAAAACCTTTGCTCGATGGTCCTCTTTACATAGCCGGCCGTATCTACAATCAGCCCACTAATGGGATATTAATAGATCTTTCTTGTAGAGAGAATGTGATCACCAACGAATTCCTACTATTGCATGAGCTCTATCAAGACGATTATGACAAACCTAAAGCATGGATCAAGACACATAATGGTTTTTTGTGCCCTATAATTGGATCAATCACCCTACCATTACAAATAGGATTGAAAACATTAGATGTTACATTCTCCATCATCCTGTAGTTAGACCAATTTCATGTGAAGCTAGGCCACCCATGGCTTCGCTCCATGAAATTTTTCCCTTCGATAGTGCACAAATGCTTAAAATGTATCTTTGACAATGAAATATTCACTATTCACCATACTAGATTTAACCCCTTGTCATCTAAAGGAAACTTTTCCATAGATTCCTTTTGGCCCGAGCCCATGGAACCTATCAAGCCAAGAGAAAACTTATTTTTCTTGTCCTATCAAAAGTTCAAGAAAAAGAAAATAATAAATATATCTCTTGAAAAAATGTCCCCTTCCACCTCCAAGCTTACCATCCTTGACGAAACCATGCTTGAGCATAAACAAGACCAACTTAAACCTAAAACCTTACTTACCTCTTATAAGCAACCAAGAAAAAATGAAACCAACCCCACCACACCTCCAAGAATTAAAAAAATTTACAAAGTCAAAGAGAAAGAGGTCGAACAACCCCTTGTGGTTCCTTTCATTCCTCCCCTTAGGGAAGAAAAGCAACCTGTGGTTGATCAACCCACTCCTATGCAGCTTGAAAACAATATCAAAAGAAACAGAGGTGCTAGGGAGTGTAAATATAGATGTCATTCCCTTGCTCACAAATTCGATGATGAGTTAAAAGAAAATCAAGATCCAAACTTGACTGAGGAAATGCATGATGCTCTTCCTCCCTAGCCACCATAAGAAATTTCCATGCATCCTCCACAACAAGATTTGAACTCTTTTATGGATATTATCCTTCAACCTCTTGTTGTGATCAACTTAGATGATGATGAGGAGGATGCCAAAATTGACAAAGATGTGCATAATGAATTGAACACATTATTTTCCTCTTCCATGAGCTTAAATGGAAAATCTTCTATAAAGATTATTGAACCCAGTGCTTATCCTAGTTCGAAACTTTCTCTTTTCCCTTTGGCTATTTTTCCACCTTTGATATACACAGAACATGATTGGGAGGTGGATGAATTTCTCATAGGTTGACTCGCATTTGCCTTACTAGTCTTTTGAATTATTTCTTTTTTTTTCCATTTTCTTTTGTGTGATTGCATGTGATCCCCCATAACATTTTGTTTCCTCTCTCTTTGTGGCATTCCTCTATTTTTACCTTCATTCTTCTCTATGTCATGCATCATTTTCAATTGTGTTTTCCTTTTGGGGATAACACAAGGCATTGAGACATTCATGTCTCCTTCATGTTGACCCAAAAGGTTTTCTTTCTTTTGCCTTTTCATCTCTTCTTTATATTTTTCTTGTGTTTTCCTTTTGGGGATGATGCAAGGCATCAAGACACCCTATGTCTCTTGCATGTTGACCCAAGACATTTTTCTTTTCTTTTCACTCTCTTTGTGTCATTCTTTCAATGCTATATGTATTTGGGGGATGAGGATAGTTTCAAGCTCTCTAAAATCATTGTAGAAAAAGAACATACTGACCCCAAATCCATATATCCCTTATGTGTTTGATGCTTTCATTTTGGGGGAAACCCCTCTCTTTTATTTTTCTCACGCATGATGTAACCTTACTCAGAAGCATAGGGCTTTCAAAGTTGGCTCTCATGTCTTTCTTCTCGTTATCATTTTTCATTTGCTACTTTAAATTAATTCCTCACAACATGGTGCTTAGCAATTTCTTTAAAGTGGGAGCATACATTGGCATTATTGCTTTTGAATTTTTCCTCTTAGTGCAGCCTTCTCGCTTCATACAATACATTTGTCACTTTGTGGATGACATTGGGTGTCATGTCCTTTATGAGCGCGATCTCTCTTATCATATTACATTCCTCTTAAAGGATTGATGCAACACACTACATCCCCTAAGTTGCAAATATTATATTCTTTGATTGGTCCTCTCTTGGACACATTAGGCACAATGTTCCCTAAGTTAAAGACCTCACATGAACTAAGAAAGACTCCTTTGAACATTTCTTATGTTGCATTTTTTATATGGCCAGCTTGTATAAAACAACTTGCATGTTTGTGGATCCATCTTGTTTGTTCATGAGCTCCAAGTATATGAAGTTTTTCTCGTCCCATGAAGCTCGAAAACCAAGTCATTTTTGCGGTGCCTTATTAAATTTTTAGGAGGTATAACTTTGGTATGGTTTAGTAGGAAGACTAATCAATGATATGACTTTCCCCATAGCTACTTGTTTGTGTGTGAGTACATACGATCCATGAGTTCATGTTTCTCACCCTTTTAGGATTTCTCACCCGACGAACAACCATGAGTTTCGTCACCTCAAAGTGAGTATGCATTTTTCTTAGACAAACAACCTAGATCTGATCCACATCGCGTTGTAAAAATAGTTGAAGCTTATTCTAACTTTCTCCTTTACTTCCTTTTGCATCTTTGGTAGTGTATGATTGGCATTGTCTCTATTCTTTATATCATTTTCATGTGTGTTCCTTTGTGTTTATGTTGGTTTTCCATGGGATCTTGATCCTAGGGGCTTGATCATCCCTCTTGGTCATTGTTGTCCCATCTTTCTAGAATTGGTACATTGGAGACCCCCTTGATGCATATTTGTCTACTTTAGGGTGAGTTTGAAGCAATTTCTTCCTCTCACTAAAGTGGGGGCTAAATGTAACGTTGAAAAAAGGGTCCTTAGCCTTTTTCATGCTTGTTTCGCTCCTTCTTGCAGATTTTGGCTTAGTTTGGCCTTGATTTATTGTTGTAATCAAGGAAAAATTTAGTGGCGAATCTTTTCCAATTAGCGAATAATTGAAATCGAGACCTCCAGAAATGGCGAATAGTACAAGTTAAAAAGGATGTTAAATCGCTAGGGTTTTACAAAAAAATAATTTTGTCTCGATTAATTCGGCTATGCATTATATTTTAAATGATGCATCATTGGAACTGATTCACCAATAGTTTATACTATAATTAAAAATATTAATATATTCGCCAATAATATTATATTCCTACCATTAATTTTGGGGCAATATCACCACTAATAATAAATTACCATTTAATTTTAGGGATATTTTAGCCTTAAATAGGGATTTTATTTATTGCCATCAAATCCTTGATTAGATTTTTAATCAAATGGTTGCAAGTTGATTCCATGACCTATATGCACATGCCTTTTAAAAGTCTTGTTGAGGCCCAAAATTTGGTTTGGGCCACATGATTAAAAGGCCTGTGCATATAGTTCATGGAATCAACCTTCAACCATCTGATTAAAAAGATAATCAATGGTAACAATTTCACTTTTCATTTAGTCATACTTTTAAAGTGATATTTTAAAAAAATACTTAATCCGTGTGTGATCCAATACAAAAAATAAAAAATAAAAAAAATATGGGGAAACTACGCCGACCAACTATGCAAATTTTTAAAGGAGAGATTCGCCACTGAAATTAATCTTTCTAGTGATTAGTCACTAGGATTTTCCACTCTGATTATTATTTTTACCAAGTATTCATTAAGGTTGGCCAAGATTTTACAATTTTTTTAATAATGTCCGTAGATTCGCCAAAAAATTAATAATTTTTTTAAGTGAAAGGAAAGATTCGCAAAGATTTTACACCTTCGCCGAGGGGAGGTTTTCTTAAAGTTATCCCTCATTGTAATGTGGATAACACATTCACATTAGGTCTTGGTCCCTTGTGAACTAATGCATTTTAATTATGCCTTGTAAAGGTGTTGTAAAGTGTTGTAACACACTTTCACACTTTTCTAGGATTTCTAACTATAACTAACACTATTTCAACCACAATTTATCTTAACCTTGCCTTATTTTGTGTGTTGTAAAGTGTTGTAACACACTTTCACATTCCTCTAGGCTTTTCATCAATAATTGGCCTGTCTTATGCTTTAATTGGCTCCTTTCTGCATCCACAAGCCTTATTTGTGCATATTTTTGAGGATAATCCTGACAAATGGCATTTAAAACATCAAATCCCCAGAAACCCACCTCAATTCCTAAGGTGGGACTCATTCCCCATTCTAGGTGAATGAGTCCCCTTAGGTGGGACCCATTCCCCCAAGGTGGCGAATGAATCGGACCCTTTAACTCAAAAATAAAATAAAATTTACATCTTTGGTGGGATTTTATTCTCCAAGATCCAATGTCGACTTGTAATGTTGTAATTTTGGGAATTCTTGCATAATTGAGCATAAATACAAGGTTATTTCACTCATTTTCACCTAAGACTTTTGTGAGAACATCCTAATAGAAAATTGAGCTTGCAAGAGCATTCAAGGCTTTCAAGGTCAGATTATTGGTGCACAAGCACCTTTGATTCAAAATTGTCAAACGAGGTTGATAAGGAGTAGGATTTAGGATTTTGGGTAAAATGCACTAAATAAGGTCAATGAGACCATGTATTAATTTATTTTGTCATGTTTTGGTGGTCATTAAGTGTTTGGGTGTTTTAGATTTCAAAATGTGCAAAATATTGAAAAGTTGTAAAAGGCAGGTTTAGGAAGTCCAATGGTCACTAGGATTTCAATGACCATTTTTGGAAGTTAGAATAGTTGGTTTGGTGGTAAAACATATTTAAATATGTGAATAAACTTGATGAAAATGTTGTTGAAGCACTTTTGAAGATTTACACATCAATAATACTTTGTTTTCTCCATTTTCTCTATGTTTTCTAAGTTTGCAGGGGCATTGTATGACATGTACAAAAATATATTGATTCAAATTGTTTAGGATTACATATTTCATTTTTTCATCTTTCATTTGAATCCATTCTTGAGTCTTTTCATAAATTTTTGGGCATTTAATTGTGAAATTTCTAAGACAGGGTATGTACTTATAGTTTTAAGGGCTTGAAAGCCTTCAAAATGGAAAAATGACCCATTCCTCTCACTGTGACAACTTTAACTTGAGGAATGGGTCTGAATCATTAAGGATTAGGTGTGTGAATTTTGGGGAAGTGTAGAGGAGATCGAGAATTGTGTTGGGAATGAAGCCTTAGTATGAAAATCTGAGTTTTCCAAGTGGAATGATGAGGATTTGATATGGTAAAGTGTGTAAAAGGGTGGGGAAACATTATTTCTTGATAGATTAAGCATGTGCAGAGGTTTTTGGACTGGTTGAGGTGGTGGCAAGTTTTATTGAGGTTTGGAAATGCGATTTCCATTAAAGCCCTAGGTTTTTTACTGCAAAAGAGGGTTTTGGGTTTGGGTGCTTTGGTAAATGAATTTATAAAAAATAATTGTGGATTCTTAGGTTGACACATGCAAATTTCTTCCCAATTGAGTTTAGTGGTTTTGGAAAATATTTGTGAATGGTCTCTTTGTAAAACAAACCTATTTTGAGGTCTAGAAAGCATAGAAAGCTTGATTTGTTGAAGTTATTTCAAAGAAGCCTATAGTGGTTTGTGAATATTTTATTGTATGCCCTAATGGGCCTTTGAAAAGGTTCAGGTCCTTGTCTGAAAGGATCTCATTGAAGAGATACACCCGATTGAGTTAGATTGCAGTGCTATAAGGAATGGAGTGAATTTGATGAGATAAAGAGATTTTGTGAGTTAGTGGTTTGGAAATTGTTGTTGTTGGTTGATATTGTGTTGAGTGTGCTTGCAAGACCTCCCCTAGTTGATATCAATTGGTATCAGAGTGAAGGTACCAAATCTTTGTGGAGGAAGATTGCAGTTTATGATGGAAAGAGTGGAAGGTGAAGAGGGAAAATTATGAAGATCCCTCCTAAAGGAAAGAATATGAAAAAGGAAATGAATGACTTGAAGACTTAGTATATTAAAGAGATTAGAGAATTGAAGGAAAGGCTAGACGCCTTGGAAACAAGTAAGAGTAGAGAAGAAGTTGAAAGTAGTGATTCGGATGATGAAGATGAAGAAGAGGTTGAAGATGTTGAGGAAGAGCTTGATCCAGAAGACCAGAGAATGGCCAAATTGTTGAAGGCAGTCAAAAGTGACAAGTATAAGGTGAAAATAGATGTTCAAAATTTTGGTGGAAACCTGAATGAAGAAGAGTTGCTAGATTGGATAACATATTTGGACAAGTACTTCGAGTGTGAAGACATTCCTGAAGAACAAAGAGTCAAGATTGCAAAAAAAAACCTAAAAGGTCATGCACTTTTGAGGTGGAATTATTTGTATTCAGAAAGAAGGAAGGAAGGAAAATCCAAGATTGTATCATGGGACAATATGGTAGCTAAGATGAAAGGTAAATTTCTCCCTTCTGATTATTCTATTCAGATGCTTAAGAAGTTGCAAAGTTTAAGGAAAAAGGATATGGATGTAAAAGCATACACGGAAAAGTTTTAAAAATTAAGTATGAGCTCTAACCCTAATGAGAATGAAGATGAAAAGATTGCTAGGTACTTGGGTGGTTTGAGATTCAATATACAAGATGAGTTGGCTTTGACTAATCCAAGGAGTCACGTAGAAGAATGTTATCAAATGGCATTGAAGGCTGAAGAAAAAGTAAAAAGAAGGAAAGAAAAGATAATTAGAGGAAGAGGTAGCACTACAAGAGGAAGAGGATATTTCTCTACTCCAAGACAAGCAAGTGAGAACCAAGAAGAGCCAAAGAAAAGAGATGAGAAAGTTGCTGATTTTAGAGGTGGTTATAGAGGCACAAGGGGCAGATTTGGTGGTGGAAGAAATTCAAACATCTTTGTTGGTAGGTGTTACAATTGTAATGAATTGGTTCATCCTTTTTGGAAATGCCCTGAAACTTTTGTTTCAACATCAAGTGGAGGAGAAAGGAAAACTTAAAGAAGAGCACAAATTGTTCAAGATGAAGTTGAAAGTTCAAACTCCAATAGTCTTCATGTTGCTCTTGAAGTAGGTGAAAGTTTGATCATGAAGAGACAACTCCTGAAGACATCTAAGGAGAAGGAGTTGATTCAAAGAAAAGCACTGTTTAGGATAGCTTGCAGATGTAAAAACAAGTTGTGTGATGAAAATATGTGTATCAATATGATAAAACTAAACACACATCCATGTAATGTATTACATGAAAGGAACTGAAATAACATAATTAAATTTCCATTGCTATCCTTTCAAATCATTCCATGGTTCTCTAGTCTTAAGGACCTTTTAAATTCATGCTCTCAGATCTATTTAAGTGTTGCACATGAATCTACAAATATGACAACCTAAGAAATGAGAAGATGTTGTGTAATGTAAACTACATGCCTACATCACTATATTTTTGTATTTTTGATGCTCAAATGCTGAATGATCTATGATGAAATTTTGTTGTAATTGAAATGATGCTAAGATGAATGCTACGATGCAATTCTAATGTAATTCTATGAAAATCAATGAAATCTAATGCAATGCTAAAGTGATCCAAAATAAAAATGCCATAATGACTATATTATATGAAAAAGAAAACTCTCAATTGTTCTCAATTTCTTCAACATAAGTTTATCTCAATTCTCTATATCCAAAGTTGTAGAAATTCCCTCAATTTATAGATTTTTCCAGGCTTGAGATGATGTGGCAATGATGATCGGTCAAGATTGTGATCCTGAGGCATCAACAATGGAGGAAGGATAAGCTGGATAGAATCATGGAGGTGGTTCCATTTAATAGAATACTTTACCAAGTGATGAAGAGAATCAAAGAGAAGGAGAAGCCATGCATCCTAGCTGGTTTCAAATTTGTTGCAAGTTGTTGATGAAAATTCTCATTTTACAAATTAGAAAAATTTAATTTCATGTGACACATGGTGAGGTGACAGGTGAGGTGGAAGGAAGTTAGAGGAATATGGAGACATGTGACAATTTGAATTAAAAATTTAAATTTAAATGAAAGAGGGAAATTAATTAAATAACAAATTATTTAATTTGTGCATTTAATTAATTTAAGAGGAAAGTGATATTTGGAAAAGAAGAATTAAGGGATGAACTATATAAATAAATTTATCAATTTAATTATAATAGTAGAAGAATTACGATATATTAGTTAAATAACAAGCATTTAATTAATTTGTGCTCCAGACCATTTTTATGTGTATACATGTTTCCCCTCTTTGAAGTGATGTGCGCAAACGCATTGCTTCAAAAAAAAAATTTTCAGACCGCGATAATAATTTTTTTGACATGCCCCAAACATTGATTTTGTTGTAGTGATCATGAATGGATGCCCCCTTAGGAGATAAATCAGAGATTTTTGAATTTTTGAACATTTTGATGATTAAATGATTTTTTCAATGATATGCTGATGATTTTCGAATTGGATGAGGGTGACCTGATTTGTCTCCTGAAAATGATTAAAGTTCAACCCCATTGGTGATTAGTTGATTAAAGGCCCTTTTGAAAAATTAAAAACAATGCCACCATAATTACCCCTTTAATTACCCTTTAAAAGGTCAAAATGGGTAAAAGAAAGCTCATTTGTAACTTTACATTATGAAAATTGAGAGACTGAAGAGAGCCAATATGGATAGGATTCTGCATCACAACCATAGATTCGAGCAAGTTCGCCGCCACTAGTGTCCAACCACATACGGATCTCTGGTACGTACCTCGAGAATGACCCTTTTTAATTTTGAGTTTGAATTTTTCTCATTTTTTGCATTTTAAAAATCTAGTTTTCAATACGTTTTAGCACATAGAGCTAGAAAAGTAGTGCATAAGGTACTCGATACGACACATACAATTACTGCAATAGCGCATAGGTTTAAATTTTAGGCCTCAAAGTAGTTTAGCGCATCTAGTCACCGCTTTAGCGTATTAGGTTTCTGAAATAGTGCATAGGAATTCTAGCGCATAGATAGGATAAGGTAGCACATAGGGTAGTTCATTTAACGCATCAAGGAAATGGTGCATCAGGACCCTGTTCTGGTGCATGTAGTCTATTTTCCAGTGCATCCAGGAACTAGTGCATAGAAGTCCTATTCTAACGTATATGGTAAATTTTCTAGCGCATTTGGTAGATTAGCGCATAGAAACTCTGTTTTAGTGTATTGAGCCAAAAAGGATGATTTTGAATGATTCCTCCTAGGTTTTGATGGTTGATGATCATGTTAGCCGTTGATATGATGATATTGATTAATAAGTTGATGATCATCCTCATGATAGGTGAGCATCGATGATAGGATAGATAAGGATGAATGGTTGATTGACCTCATTTCAAATGAGAGTCAAAGATAGTTTGATTGATGTTGATCGATCTCATGAAAAATGAGAGTCAATGATAGGATACGTGCTCCTCGAGATTTGATCAAAATCTCACGCTAGCTGATTCAATTAATTGATATGCTAACTTGATATGTTGATTTGATCATAGGAGGGTGGCTTAGGAGAATTACAGCTTCGAGAGCGCTTTCCTCGAATGTGGGACATGATCCCATAGTTGACCTTGATAGACTTGGCTATTATTGACGAATATGGACTGAATTCATTGATTGGCATGCCCTAGTACCAAATTAACTGGGGGTTGTTGACGACACTTGCAAAGCGGTGGCATAGTGACCACAACACCTTCAATTTGGTGACTGGTGAGATTACAGTTACACCAGAGGATGTCTATCATATTTTTTGGATACTAGTTGTGGGTGACCTGGTGATTTACTACCATGAGGAGTAGGGAGGGACTGACTCCATTCGACAAATTTTCCATGATGATCAGCTCGGTGGATACGATATTTCCTGGTAGGAGTTGATTGTTACCCATTAGCCCTTGCCCTGTGTTTTAGCAGGATTCATTGGTGGTTTTCTCTACCCCGAGCGTAGGTCAAAGGGATTTTTAGTTGGTTGGGGTCAGGTTTTGGAGGGCATGATTTCCCATGGGACCAGATATGCTTGGGGTTTGTGCATGCTTGCACACCTATACCATGATCTTCATTAGGTTGTATATCTTCGTTCTAGCAGTCTCGTAGCAGGGTGTACATTTTTACAGCTCTGGGCTTGGGAGCATATTACAGTTACACGACCAGTGGCAGGGAGGGCTCAACCAGTAGGGAGACCCTATGTTTTTGGTTATACAGGGCCACTTGTCCAGCATAAGCTGGGAAAGTTAGAGTATTGGAGAAGATTCCTTGATGACTTGGACATAGGTATATGGTGGCCATATCTTGATTGTGACGTATGGGTAGAGGATGATACAGAGATTCCATATGTATTTTTTTTGAGATACCTGATTGGTAGGATGTTGTACATTATTAAGAGATTTCTTTTTGGCCAAGTATACAGGCAATATGACAAAGTACAGGGTATGCCGCGGTGAGTGGCACATTATGCTAGACAAAAGCAAGACATTCCAGAGTGGGGGCCTACACTAGATTATTATGTGGCTTGCGCTGAGTACTACCATTTATATCCAGTATTGTGGCAGTATCACCGAGATGTTGTTGATGCACAAATGATAGCAGACTATGCAGAGTACTTATATATGCATCTATTTCCACGAATCTTGAGTCCCGATGAGCCTGCACCCATTTTGAAGGTAAGGAGGAGGGCAAGACAGGCAGTGTAGTAGAGGGGGATGGAGGAGAGGAGGAGGAGGCCGAGGAGGAGGAGGGAGTTGATGGTGGTGAGGATGGGGGAAATGGAGGAGATGGCAGAGAAGATGGGGGTGGTGGATGAGCGGTGCCAGATTTTGGGGCAGTCTCCAAGAGGAGGAGGTCAGCACCTAGTGGGCAGTGGTCATTTGTACTTAGGATGCCCTCCTAGAGGTAGGTGACACAGATACCCAGCTTGCAGGTTCAGGTTCAAACCCTACAAGGGTAGGTATAGGCACTGCAGGCACAATTAACCCAGGCTCAGGCTCAGTTACAGACACAAAAACTAGTACAGATGTAGGTATAGGAACAAATGGTACATCTACAGGCATAGATAGCCACCCTCACAATGGAGAGAGATGCCACCCGATGGTAGGGAGAGCAGGTAGTAGTAGTGGCTGATAGGCTACAGACAACAACTAGGGGTGTCGGGACAGGGGATCTGATCTGAGAGCTTTGCGAGTCTGCCAAGGAGGCGGAGTATTAAAAGGGATGATATTATGAGGCAGTGCCTCCCAAGAGGAGGATGAGCTATGCTTGGTCTAGATCAAGGTGGACATAGTCTAGGACAACTAGTCAGGGTGTCACACAACCACTTCTGGGAGGGCCACTAGGCAGAGGGCCAAGAGCTGGTCCATCAGGAGCAGGAGGTGTTGAAGGGTCAAAGAGGCCTACAAACTCCATAAGTAGTACCACAGGATCTCAAGGTCATGCATGACATATTGATTTTGATTTAGAGACCTGATTTTTCCACATTTTGTATCATTTCTCATTTCTTGATATCATTTTACACTTTGACATTATTATTTTTATGTTATATATGATATGCAGTGATGATTAGTGATCTATATGTTTATTCTTTTATTATAGATGTTTATGATGAATGCATTTATTTTATGGATGTGTTATGTTATGTGATATTCTATGTGATTATGCCATGTTTGATGTATGAATGCATGAATGGTTATGATTTTATGCTTCTATGTGTTGATGAATGATGAATTTATGATAATACATATGATGGATGTCATTATGCAAATGATAGGATATGTATTTATTTTTTATATTTTGCATATGTATATATCGATGTGTGGATGAATGAATGAATGTGAAAATGGTTTTATTATGGAATGCAAATACGTGATTTTATGCATGGACATGGATGATTTAATTAATGGATGTATGGTTTATGAATTCTAAATGTATGATAAATGAATGAATGGATTTTGGATATTGAGGGATGCATGGATGTATGATGAATTTATGTTATGCTCTTATGTCCACTGAATGTTATTATGCATATGGAATATAATGCACATTTCTCTGTATTTTTGGTATTTTCCTAATACACGTATATGACCTAAATGTATGAATGTGAAATTATTATGATGATGAATGCATTTATGGATGGACTTATTATGATATCAATGTATTATGAATGATGATGTTATTATGAAAAATGCTTTATTTTTGGAATTTTTTTATGATGCAAATATTATGATGAATGAATGCATGAATGGTTTGTGATAGAAGATGTTGCAAATGCATAATATGATAATGATAGATGTATGGATGGATGTATGATAACGCTTTCTAATGATATGATATGAAAATGCTAATGCAGATGAATGATTATTTTTTTGTTATGTCAAGTGTACTCAATCTCATAGTGAGAGATAACATCATGTTGAAAGTGACCAGCCTTGGAAAAATCTATAATACAAATACAAAACTAATATGAATGCAAGTCTATCTATGCAATGTTGTCATCTTATTCATTGCACTTATTATCATCATTGAGCATTTTATTATGTTGAAAGTTAGTACAAAAATCGATGGTATAATTAGACCATGATGAGCTGAGTACAACTTCCATACAACTTCCATTGAGATTTGATAGTACAAGATAACATAAACGTCTAGTTATAGCTGGACCGAGATGACCTGAGCATCACTTGCGTAAATAGACAAGAGTTAATCATGTTCCCATGCAAATTTGGAATGTCATCAATGATACTTTGTAGAGAATGTCCCGTGACAATTTGCATAGTAGTAATGATTGAATCACATACAACAGACAAAGAAATATATCATTCTCTATCATAGCCCCTCTAGTTCGCGACATCATCAAGGTACTCCAAATAAATGATAACAACAATCAAGATAAAACAATTGAACATTTGTGCTAAAGTGAGCCAACCATGATTAAGAAGATCATCCAATGAGATTTTTGTTTTGATTTTGACTTGGATGGTTGATTATTTGATTACTATGATTGATGTTCACTTTGTTGGTTGGGATGATTGTTGTTTTTTCCAAGTTTTCCTTGTTGTTTGTTTTCCTACTAGTTTTTTAAGCTCAATGGTTATTTTCCCCCAATGAGGTTAGGATTTTTCCCCTAGTGAGAAACAAACCATATTTTATTATGGATATGTACAATGATAACTAAGCCAAGGTGGGACACGATCGCAATAGCCGGATATGGAAATGAAACTCGTTGTATGCTAGGCATGAATGTGTAATGATAGCATGAAGAAGACAGTCAACACACACTCAAATATATGGAGGAGCCAACTTATCACAAATAGTACCTATTTGCTAGGTTTTCCCCACTTGATTTTATTGCACTTTTTAGATTTTATGTTTTTTTTGTTGTTACCAAGATGCCTGTTTGCCAGGTTTTCACCAAGGTAATGATTTTTTAATTTTTCACTTTTTTTTTGTATTTTTCTCTTTTTCTCTTTTTTTTTTAAATTTTTTTCAAGACTTTTAGGCATGCACTGGCTGCATTATGTGTAGAATTTCTTCAGATGAAGGTTTTTCATCGGTTCTTTAAATAGATCCCCTTTTGGTGCAGACAACTGATATGCCTTTGATCCAAAGACTAACACAAAAACAAAAGGGCCTAACCAATTTGGCTCAAATTTTACTTTCTTCTCTCAGTCCTACTAATTATGAGGATTTTCCTTCAGTACTAGATCACCTACTTGAAATTTCCTTGGTTTAACCTTGTGATTGTAGTTGACATTCTCTATTGATAGGCCTTCAGGTGATCTGCTACAAGTTGACAATGTTCATCTAGAAATTACAACTCTTGTAGTTTAAACACTCGGTAATCTTCATCAGAAATGATGCCTTTCAAGGACACATGAATTGATGGTATCTCAACCTCTATGGGAAAAATAGCATCAAATCCATATACCAAAGCATAGGGTGTGGCTCTTGTGGGGGTGCGAACACTGGTACAGTATGCCCACAAAGAAGGGTTCAGTTGAATGTGCTAGTCACGTCCAACATCATTGACGATTTTCTTTAGTGTCTTGAGGATAATTTTGTTTGAGGCTTCTGCTTGGCTATTTCCTTGAGGGTAATAAGGTGTAGAAAAATGATGTTGGATATGGAACCTTTCACAGAGTTCTTGTACGTCTTGATTCTTGAAAGGTTTTCCATTATCAGTGACAATGGACTTAGGGATACCATACCTACAGATGATATAGTTTAGGATGAAGGATGAGATCTTCTTTCTTGTGATGGTAGTTAAAGGCACGAATTTGACCCACTTTGTGAAGTACTTTGTGGCTATAATTATGAACTTGTGTCCATTGGATGAAGATGGGTGAATTTTTCCTACAAGATCTAATCCCCATAGACAGAATGGCCATGCAACTGATGCAAAGGGATACAAATCTTGTTTTGGTGCATGGATAATATTTCCATTGATCTGGCATTTCTGACACTTCTTGATAAATTGGAAGGACTCCCTCTCCATAATCGACCAGTAGTATCCCAAATAGAGGAGTTTCTTAGCGAGGGCAAGACCACTTGAATGAGTGTCACAAATACCCTCATGGACTTCTTGTAAAGCCATTTCAGACTCATCGCATTCTAGAAACCAAAGGAGAGTTCCATCAAGACCTCGTTGGTGTAGTACATCTGCAATAAGGGTATGGTAGGTGGCTTGGTGGATGAAGTTTCATTTTTAGTTTCGGGAGAGATTGAGGGGAAGGGTATTGTATTTTAAGTAAGTGTAGATCTTCCTGTAGATCGAGGTATCAACATTAGTTATGTGGAATATAACTCGGGACTTAGGGTGGTCATAAGAAGGGGTAAACAGTTGCTCCACCATGAACTCGTAATGGTTGCATTTGTCCAGAATTTGTAGCAAGGAAGCAATGGTAGCCACGGTATCTACAACTTGGTTGTCAATCCAAGGAATTTCACCAAATTTAATGTCAACAAAATATTTCTTGAAGTCATAAAATATTAATACTTTATCCATTCATAAAAGATTAATAGGATGTTATTTATCATATTAATCAGGATAATATTATTATTCTTATGTAGCAAGTGTGTAAAGGGATGGGTCTTATCGACCAGTTGTGATATGAATCTTTTGATTGACTAAAATCAAATACCAACAAGTATACATAAATATTATCCTTTTGATGGGACCTTAACTAACTGATATTTTTTGGAGGCGGCATTTCCATGATAGCTTTTAATTTTTTAGGATCCACTTCAATACCTTTTTTTGACACTATGTATCCCAATAGCTTCGTTGATGTTACCCGAGCACACATTTCTTTGGATTCAGGTGGATGTTGAACTTCTCTAGTCGGGTGAAGATTTTTTCTAGTATCTCCAAATTTCCTTCTCTAGTGTAATATTTGGCCAAAAATTCATCCACATAATCTTCCATAAAGCTATGCATCATATCGTCAAAGATGGTTTTCATGGCTCTCTGATATGTGGCTTCGATATTCTTCAATTTGAAGGGCATGATGTTCCAGTAGAAGGTACCGCATTAACAAGTGAAATTTGTCCTATCCTAGTCTTTAGGTGCTATCTTGATTTTATTGTAACTAGAAAAACCATCCATGAGTGACAACATGCCATGACCTGTCATTAATCTACAATGATATCAATGTTTGGAAAGGGGAAGTCATCTTTTGGATAGGCTTTGTTGAGGTCTCTAAAGTCTATACAAATCCATATGCTTCTATCGAGATTTGAAATAGGTACAATGTTGGATATCCATTCAGCATAATCAATGGGTCTAATGAATCCTACATCCAATAATTTCTTTAGTTTCGCCTTCACCAACAAGGCAATATGGGGATGCATTTTTCTCAACTTTTGCTTGAATAGTTTAACTCCTGGAGGGAGAGATAAATGGTGCATGATGAGATCCGGGTCTATCCCTAGCATGTCGACATATGACCAGGTGAAGTTGATTTTCTGCTCTTCAAAGAACTTGATAAAGTTAGGCTTCTCTTGTTCTGTCAAAGATTCTACTAGACGAAGAGTTTTCACCATTTCTACATTGTCGATATTGATTGACTGTGTTGGCTCGATCAAAAATTTGGATCTTTCTTGGAAGTGTTCTAGGAGAGTGTCAAATTGCCCATCCTTTGGCACCTTAGAGAGGTTTTCACCATCAAATGCACTCTTTATTTTTGTTCTTTCTTGATATGATACTGCCATAAAATGGTTTTCACTATCAGATCTTTCTTTTGTTTTACTCATTTTATAGTTGGGAAATTTGGTACTCTCCTATTTGGAATCTTTGTTAAGATGTTCAATGGTGGAGTCTATTTCTTTTTTGGCACAAAGGAAGTTCACAATAGCATCATTGTTTGGAAAGGTTGGGATATTGATAGGCTCAGTTTGGTCAGAATCTATGAGTTTAGGATGTACCAATGGTAGGGGATTGTTAGATGGATTAAGATTAGAAGCGGTGAGGGTCCTAATAGAAATGTCATATTCAAAAAACACTATGGCAAGGTCAAGTTCTATGATTTCACTCTCCTCCAAATGATCTATCTCACTAGGATTATGATCATCTTCACTTGATCCATCAATAGGTTGTGATCCAAATTCAAAATGTCTTAACCTGGAGCTTTGTCCCTCCTCGAGTGTGGGGGTATACTTATGTACTACATCAATCTTATTATCATGATAGGACTCTTCTGATAGGGAATCCCACTCATATTCATTGGAATTAGTTTCACAGTCATCACTTGCTTGCAGTTGCAGGATCTGTTCAACAAACTTTTGTTTTAGTTCCTCCTTTGTTTCTTCATCCTCCTGATTCTCTTTGTATCCCAACCCTGTCTTGTCCTTTGGATTTTTTACGATGGGTTGGATGGGTTCTACAATACCTTCTTTCCTCTTTCCAATAGGTCCTTTTCCCTCATATCCCATTTTTTCTAAGATTGAGAATCCTTTTCCATACTGTTTGGTTTGGACATTAGCCATTATTGCTTGGGAATCAGTTTTAGCCTTGTAGAGGTAGTTGAAGATATCTTTATCTTTAGATTCCTCCTCTTGAGCGCTTACTTTTATGAATCGACTATCAAAAAGGGTGATCGACTGTGAGGATGATTGTGATGAGGTTGATGATTGACCATAGGATTTTGGTGAAGTTAACTATGATAGGTAGGGGGATTGTTCAATGGAATATTCACCCAACCTATGTCTTTGACTTGGGCTTTCTTCTCAAATTGTTTGGCCAAGGTGTTAAGTTGGACTTCAGGGTTGACAGAGGCAAAAGGAGTTGTTCCTTTCTTTTTCTCTTAGTGTTTGGATGAGGAATTGGGTTGGCTTCCTTTGTTGGAGGATGTGGCTAGCAACTTCGAAAATGGATTGGATTGACTTGAATTGCTGGGTATATCAGAGGTGGACCCAGGAGCTTCTTGGTTGTGGTACAAATACATCCTGGAAAACCTTAACGGTATTGCAATGTTGGGGACTATTAGAATCAGCAAGAATGGTAATCTCTTGCCCATTGAAATGAAACTTTAGACACTGGTGGTAGGTTGAGGGAATTGCTTGTATCTTGTGGATCCAAGGATGACCCAAGAGTATATTATATGTCAAATATTTGTTTAGGACTTGGCAAACCACAACTCTTTGAATTGGACCCATCTAAATTCGCAATATGATTAATCCCTTTGAAGCTCTTTCCTTGTCATCATAGGCCTTAATGGTGATATTTTTCCTTGCATCTATTACATTTTTAGAGAACCCTAGTGCATGAACAAGATTTAAGGTGCATATATTAAGACTGGCTCCTCCATCTATTAGGACACGTTTGACATGACTTTTATGTATTAAGACCTCGATATGAATGGTTGCATTATGAGGATGGGTGAGTGATACACCATCATTTTCTAAAAATGATAAGCAATGAGGCGCAACTAGATGTCCCACCATGTCTTGGAAAGTGCATAATTTCATGCTACTTGGTACTATTTCATCAACTAGGGCCTTTTCCAAGATCTCCTTGTGGGTGGGTGAGATTTTAAGGAGCTCCAATATTGATATTTTGTGCGGGAATTTTCTAGAGCTGATCAACAATGTTATATTTATGAGATGGGGTAGTGGGTATTTTGGAAGTGTTGCCTTTTAGAACATATTTGGTTTATGCCCTTGTGGCCATGTTTACAAGCACACTCTCTTGTTTTCCTTTGATCTTGATGACATTAATTTTATTTTTTGTTGCAAGCAACTATGTCTTGTTGGATATTATGGACTTGATTGGAGGGAATATTGGCATCATTGATTGGATAATTGGTTGCAAAAAGATCTGGTGTGTTATTTATTTGAATGTCATTTGTGTGATCTTCAACAGATGAAATATGATATATGGTGGTGTCATGAACATAGTTCACACTTTTTCCTTTGTCATTAATGTTAGAAGATTCCCCTTTATCATAATTTGGCAAGGGGTTTTTGAATACCCCATGATCAGTGTTTTTTTGGGGTTCTTAAATTTGTATGACCTTATTGTCAATCAAGTCTTGTATCTTGTGTTTTAATTGCATGCAACTATTGGTTAGGTGTCATTTGCATCGATAAAATTCACAAAAGTGGGCCTCGTTCCACCATGAAGATTTTACTTTGGGTTCAAACCATCGAGTGCTGGGTAGAGTGATGATATTTTCTGCTAGAAGTTCCTTCAATGCAAATTCATATCATTGACCCAAAGTTGTAAACTTTCTGTGGTTGTTCGATGATTGGTATGGTAGTTTAGGTGGAGGATTATTTTGGTTATTATTCTGATTGTTGTTCTGATTCGTGTTCTAGTTGGTGTTGTTCTGATTAAGAGTTGGATTGGTCTTGGATGTGACTCCTGATAGATTGAAGACCAGTTTGGCATTATGCGTTTATGTTGAATTAGCATTTCCATTGTTCTTTTATTTTTTCCAAAACTTTGGTTTGTCATTGTTGGAGGAATTGGTTGAATTTGTGTAAATTTTAAAAATGCCCCTCTTGACCAAAGCTTCCTCAATTTTGATCCCATTTTCAATTAATTATCAAAAGTTGGAGGACTATGTAATGCAAGCCTATAAGTCATGTCATCATTTAAGTTGTAAATAAACACCTCCATCTTTTCCATTTCTAATATGGGATGGGGATACCATGTGAATAACCTTCTCCACCTTTGTAAAAATACTAGAAATGATTCCCCTTTCTTTTCTTTGACATTGCAAAGGTTCTTCATTGTGATTTCATGTTGAATATTATATGAGTATTGGGTGATAAACTAGTTGACTAATTCCTCAAAATATTTGATCTCTCGAGGTAATTATGAGAACCATTACATACATTTCCCTCCCAAACTACGTGGAAATAATCTCATTAAGTAAGTGTTTTCATGGGAAAATCAAAGGCTCGTAGTTCTAAATTCCCTTCCATGATCGATAGGATCTGTCTTTCCATTGTATTTGTCAAATTTGGGGAATTCACAATGTTTGGGGAATGGTATCAAGTTGAAACTTGGATCAAAAGGGTAGGGGCATATATCCTATATTGAGTACCTCTTAGTGGTTCTAGTTTGCATGTTTTTCATTTTTTGGTGGGGGGTTTGTATTTGTTTTGTTAAGGTAGCCATGGGGTCATTGCTTGTTGCTTCATTTTTCATTTCAATTTGTGTTTCAATATCTTTCTTCTTAGGAGTTTTTTCCAACTTTGTGATATCAAAATCATCAGGTAATTTGACTCCTTTGTTTCCTAACATCAAAAGGTATTTCTCACCCTCTTCTTCAAAGATCCTCTCCATGAATTTATGAAAATTGGGGTCTTGTTGGGCTTGTTCTATGGTTTCATCAATTATTTCTTCTACCTCATCTTAACAAATTCTAAAAAAAGGATTTTCTTCTCTCTTAACCATGGTGTCTTGGTTTTCGATTTCTTTTTGCTCAAGTTTTTTCTTTTGCAATCTCGTTAAAATGGACATACAAGTGATGAAGATTTTCTAAAATTTGATCAAAGTTTTGGGTAGTGCCAAAGACTAAGGTTAAAATCTGATTTAGCAACGTTTTGTTTTGGGATGAAGGATGATGAAGGATGATGAAGGATGATAAATCTTGATGGGGGGAACTCAGTTGATAAATCAAAAAATAGGTATGATGATGAGGCACTTTTGGAATGTTTAATCAAAGTTTTGTTGAGGGATTTTCATTTGAGAATGTTATTTTCAACAAGATAAAATCAATTTTGGGATGAGGAAAGGATGTTGTTTGAGAAGGAATCCCCAATTTGGCTGTCAATTGGTAGATGGGAGGTCAAATTTTGCTTTATGTTTACAAATTTATCAGATGCACTAAAATAGTGCCCAGATGCGCTAAAAGTTGGATGTGTTATGGGATGGTACAAATGCACTATGAAAAGGGTCGGATGTGCCAGAGAATGGTATGGATGAGTTGGAGAATGGTATGCATGCATTGGAATAGTAAATGGATGCGCCAAAAGAGCTTCAATGGACATATGCGCCAAAACAGAGAATGTATGCGCTAAATTATGGCAAGTATACATTGAGGTAGTCAATGGAAGTGATAAATTATGCAAGGTATGCACCAAAACATTAAATGGATGTGCTAAAATATGTAAGGTATGTGCTGGGGTAGTTAATGGATGCGCTAATCTAGATAAAAAAAATTGGTTTTTGATAGTTTGATGGATTTTTCTGGTTTTAGCAGTGAATTTTTGGATTGTTTGGTTTAGATTTTCTTCTGAATCAATAGTTGAACATGTCTTTGTGATGTTTTCTTGGATATTGGTTTAAAAACACATAGGTAAAACACATAAAACAAACACAATCCTAGGCTATGTAAGACAATATTCGTTTGGATTCCACGTGGATTTTACTCCAACCACACTTATTCTTAGCAGGTTATTTAGAAGCTTGGCCACACAAGCTCCCCCTTACATTGCACTCACTTCTTAGGTCAACCAAGCTTCAAGATCCCATGAATCCCCCATGAAAAGCTTTTCACCTCTACTAAGAACTACAAGAATGTGGATGCCTTGGCAATGACTATTGTTGCATCAAAGAATAGATAAAGGTAATTTTTGGCTTACTACAACAAAGGGTTTTAGTAGAGGCATTTTGTTCATGGGGGATCATCCATATGGAAAGAGACCATTTTTTCCCTTCTTGTGAAAACAATCCTCATGGTACTTGAACTTTCCTCAAGTACCCACATTTATATCCCGAGTGGAAGTAGCTTGGATTTAGCATGTTCCCAGTTGGGTCGTTTCGTGGGGTGATTAATTTTTCCTACTAGGAATGCCCTCTAAGGTTTAAAATGAAATAAAATGAATAGGTCTGGCTTTCTGATCACCCAATTAAGGGGAGAGAATACACGCCTACCATTCCAAACACAACAAAAATAGTGTAAATTTATCTCTCTTGATTATGCTAAACTCCTAACTTAACCAAAGGAAATGATAAATAAACTCAACCCTGCAACCAATTGTTAGTAGTAGTTTCAGTCCATTGTTCTTTGATAGCATTCTATATTTGTTTCAGAAAAGTCTCTAACTGCGGGCAAGGTTCCTACAAAACAAAAAAGCACAGATTAGTTTTTGGAATGTGGAAAATTTACCCTAAAAACTAGATGCGCCATTACCGTAACCTAAAGCACTAAAACTCAGTTTGAATGAGCTAAAGTAATGAATGTGCTAAAAGAGAGATCAGATGCACTAAATGGCAGACCACATGCGCTAAACCAGAAAAACACAAAATAAAAACTAAAACTTCCTGATGTGCTGAAAGAACAACTAGATGTCTCAAATCAATAACCAAATGCACCATAATAGAGGCCACATGTGCTAGAAGAACTACCAAATGTGCCAAAACAGGGACTCAATGCGTCGATAAATCTACTAGATATGCTAGAGAAAAATTCGAATGTGCTATTTCAGAATTTTTGGCAGAACCTGGGAAGAAAAACTCAATAGAAAATCGATTAAAAAAATGGGATTGTGCCCCACTGTGGGCGTCGATTTATGTGTGGTGAAAATATGTGTATCAATATGATAAAACTAAACACACATCCATGCAATACATTACATGAAAGGAATTAAAATAATAGAATTAAATTGCTAATGCTATCCTTTCAAATCATGAAAATGAAAACTCTTAATTTCTCTTAATTTCTTCAGCATGAGTTTATCTCAATTCTCTATATCTAGAGCTATAGAAATGCCCTCTATTTATAGTCTTTTCCAAGCTTGAGATGATGTGGCAGTGATGAACGGTCAAGATTGTGATCCTGAGGCATCAACAATGCAGGAAGAAGAAGTTGGAGAGAATCGTGGAGGTGGTTCCCTTTAATAGAAAAATTTTCCAAGTGTTGAAGAGAATTAAAAGGAAGGAGAAGCCATGTGTCCCAGGTGGTTTCAAATTTGTTGCAGGTTGTTGATGAAAATTCTCATTTTGCAAATTAGAAAAATTTAATTTCATTTGACACATGGTGAGGTGGTAGGTGAGGTGGAAGGAAGTTAGAGAAATATGTGGAGATTACGTGACAATTTGAGATAAAAAATTCAAATTTGAATGCAGAACATTGCATTGATAACATGGTATCTAATGAAATGGTGGAAAAATTGCAATTGGAGAGAGTACATAGAGAAAATCCATATAAAGTGTCTTGGGTTAGTGATAATCAATCCATTGTGGTGAGTGAACAAGCTATAGTTTTGTTTCAAATTGGTAGATACATGGATAAAGTTGTTTGTGACATTTTTCCTATGAGCTGCAACCATGTGTCGCTAGGAAGACCTTGGTAGTTTGACAAGTGAGAAATCTATGATGGGAGGAAAAACACTTATTCAATTGAAAAATATGGGAGAACATACATTTTAACTCCATTGGATGAAGAGGAAAAAGAACAAGGTGAGATTATCATGGTAGGGAGAAAAGAATTTGTAACTATTGGAGAAAGTAAGAATAAAGGGTTGGTAGCCAATGCAAGGCTTGATAATGTTGGGACAGTAGATAAGGAGAAAAGAGAAAAGGTGCAGTTAGTTGCGGTAAAATATGCCTTCATGTGGAGGAAGAAAGTAAAAGGAAATGTGTCTCGGTCTCAGATAGAGTAGTGCAAGTGTGAAGAGCTTGTGAGGCAGCAAGAAAAGTGTGAAGAAATCCTAGTTCGGATAGTTATCTACCCTATGATACTAAATACAGTGAGGAGGAAGTAGAAGGATGTTGGAATAGAGGTTTGTAAGGTTGTTAGGAAAGATAAAAAGGTGTTTTCAAGTCTGACAGAGGTGTCAAAGTGTGATGGTACAGTTGGCAGTGGTAAAGATGCAGTTAAAAAGGCTAGTGGATAGTAGTTTAAGAATGAAGAACAGAGGGAAGTGATGGAAGTTGATAAGAGTAAGTGTACAAATGTAAAAGAAGATGTGAGATTAGTATTTGATGATGGAAAAGTTGATGAACACCCCATAGGATAGAGTGTATAGTTGGAGCATGAAACCAATGATGACAAGGACACTGTGAAACATAAGCAAGATGAACCTAAAAAAGGAGTTCTAGATGGACAAAGGCATGTAAGGTATAGTGGTGGGCTAGTTTTAAATTCTTTTCTAAGAGACTTGGAAAAATTACAAGTTGGGGTGTATGGTGCAGGAGCACCTTTGATTCAAAAATTTCAAACAAGGTTGATAAGGAGTAGGTTTTAGGATTTTGGGTAAAATGCACTAAATAAGGTCAATGACATCATTTATTAATTTATTCGGTCATGTTTGGGTGGTCATTAGGTGTTTGGGTGTTTTAGATTTCAAAAAGTGCAAAATATTGGAAAGTTGTTTGTGCAAAAATGCAAAATTTAAAAGCTGTAAAAGGCAGGTTTAGGAAGTCCAGCGGTCACTAGGATTTGAATGACCATTTGTGGAAGTTAGAATAGTTGGTTTGGTAGGAAAAAATCTTTAAATATGTGAAGAAACTCAATGAAAAGGTTGTTGAAGCACTTTTGAAGATTGACACATCAATAATACTCTATTTTCTCCATTTTCTCAATGTTTTATGAGTTTGTAGGGGCACTGTATGACCCGTACAAAAATTTATTGATTCAATTTCTTTAGGATTGCATAGCTTATCATTTCATCTTTCATCTGAATCCATTCTTGAGTCTTTTCATAAAGTTTTGGGCATTTAATTGTTACATTTCTAAGAATGGGTCTGTACTTATAGTTTTAAGGGCTTGAAAGCCTTCACAATGGAAAACTAACCCATTCCTCTCACTGTGACTACTGTAACTTGAGTAATGGGTCTACATCATTAATGATTAGGTGTGTGAATGTTGAGGAAGTGTAGGGGAGGTCGAGAATTGTGTTGGGCATTAAGCCGTAGTATGAAAATCTGACTTTTCCAAGTGGAATGGTGAGGTTTTGATATGGTAAATTGTGTAAAAGGGTGGGACAACATTATTTCTTAAGAGATTGAGCATGTTCAAAGCTTTTTGGATTGGTTGAGATGGTGGAAATTTTGATTGAGGTCTGGAAATGTGACTTCCACTAAAGCCCTAGGTTTTTGACTTCAAAAGAGGGTTTTGGGTTTGGCCGCTTTGGTGAATGAATTTCTAAAAAATAATTGTGGATTCTTAGGTTATGACACATGCAAATTTCTTCCCAATTGAATTTACTAGTTTTGGAAAATATTTGTGAATAGTCTCTTTGTAAAACATACCTATTTTGAGGTCTAGAAAGCGTAGAAAGCCTAATTTGTTGAAGTTATTTCAAAGAAGCCTATAGTGGTTTGTGAATATGTTATTGTATGCCTTGTTGGGTCTTTGAAAAGGTTGAGGTCTTGGTCTGAAAGGATCTCATTGAAGAGATACACCCAATTGAGTTAGATTGCAGTGCTACAAGGAATGGAGTGAATTTGATGAGATGAAGAGATTTTGAGAGTTAGTGGTTTGGAAATTGTTGTTGTTGGTTGATATTGTGTTGAGTGTGGTTTCCGGACCTCCCCTGGTTGCTATCAATTATCAATATTTTAAGAAAATTACTCAAGCATCAATCATCATGTCAAATATCACATTCTTCATTTTTGTCATTGTGATCATAATTGTGGTGTAGATTTCATGATCCAAGCAAGCTTTGCATTCAAGATCTATCTCCTTAAAGAAAGAATCAAGAACCACATCCATTGCAGCCATTTCAAGCATAATTGCAGCACTTTATTGCAAGGGTTTGGTATAGGTTACAAATTTATCAAAGAGAAAGATTGGAAAAGTTGTCATCAAGTTGTCAAAGAAAGTCAAAGTTGTCAAGATTATGAACAAGCCTTGGAGGAGCTTGGAGAAGACCTATAGGTTGGACTTTATAGTTTCAGACCCGGATCTGAATAAAGAACATCATAGCAGAATGAGAGCTATAGGATCCAACTTTGAATTTCCAAAAATCCTAAAGTGGATTAATTCACCACTATTGGTCAATGAGTCCCACAGTACCCATCTGTTAGAGATTTTTGTAGATCTGAGTACCCATTTGTCTAAAACCTTTTCTGGCATAGTTTTCCCAAAATTGGACTGATTCACCCAGCTTGGCATATGAGTCCCAGTTGGCTTCAATAGTGGATTTTTTAGGATTTTAGGCCTCCATTCTGCCTTCTCTAGTTTCACACTTTTCTATTGCTATTTGTTTGTCCATTTCTAGGTCATTCTTTGAAGCATTGCATCAAATTAGGGTTTTGCATTTCATCCTTCATTGCATTATTTTTCCAAGTCTAAACTTGGTGGTAAACCCCTCATTTACATCATTCCATCTCCTAGAACATGCCCTTTGTCATATTTCAATCTCCTTTGCATTGGAATCTCAAGGATTTGTTCTTGAATGAAATGTGGAAGTTTGTGGCCCTACGTCCTAAACCCTAGTCGAGAAACCACCACTAAATTTTTTGTTTCACAATGTAATGAAAAATTATACAAATCCTACATTTAGGGTCGAAATGTTCTCCAAATCAGAAATTAGAATGTTCAAAATGTCGGGTTCACCATAATGAAACATAGAAAAATAGCATAGGTTCACCAAAACATAGGGTTTTATACTAAATTTGGAATGTTTCACAAAACTTACTATAAATAGAAAGGGAAAAATGGGGTGTAATGAACCTTCCTATTTTCTATTTCATTAAGAAAATGATACCCTCCAAGATAGAATTAACTTCCATCCCTTAGATGAGACAATTCTATGGAAGATCCAACATTTTACTTTGTGTGTGTGGATGGGGGGTAAAGTTTAAACAAAACTTTTGAGAGAAAGATTAAAAATAGTAAATGGCCTCAAATTTTTAACCCAAGACATGATTCATGTAGATGAATCCTAGATCTAACAAAAATAGTCAATTTTTTATTTTTTGGATGAGTGGATGACACTTAAAACTTTCCTCAAAAACTAGTTGCTAAGTGTCCAGAAATAGCGAATGGGTCTTGAGACAAATTTTTGAATTGAACTTTTGGGACTCTGAAGATAGATATGATATGTAATTTCCCACTGGTTTTACTCAAAAATGAAGGAATATAAATCCGAGATCTGAATTTTCATGATCTTGACAACTTTTCTTACAACTTTCACAACTTTTTCAATTTTGTACTTTAGAGATCATCACTCTTCAATTTTCCTTCAACCTAAAATCTATAAAACACATAAGAGGGAAAAAATGTTTTTTTTTTGGTGAATGAGGATTTTCCTTGGTCAAACCGCTTTTTGGTAATAAAACCTTAATTGAAACAATGAAATATGAAAGGAATGATGAATGGACAATGCAATGATGCAACTCACCAAACCCTTGATAAACCTTTGAAAATATGAAATCTTGATCTTGATCTTGCATGAAATGACTTCAATGGATGTGGATCTTGATACTTGAATCTTGACTTGAATGTTGAATTGGAGCTTGAAACATGCATGATGCTTGATAACTTTGACATGATTCTTGAGATCTTGATTACTGGTATAGATTCTTGAGATCTTGATTACTGGTATAGATTCTTGATAAATATGCTCTTGAATGCTCTTGACAATAATACTTTCTCTTGTGAAAGTTCTCTAAAAAATCTTCTAGTTGATTTGATAAAATAACCTTGTATTTATAGATATGTATCCTTAATTTCCATAAAATTAAACATTAAAAGTCGAAATTGAAATTTGAATTTTGGATTATAAAAATATCACCAAAAACATGTTTTAAAAATGGGTTCAAAGGCCTAGGGAGGAACCATTCGCCTATGGGTTAATGGGTCCCAGGTCCCTATTCCTAGAACACACATTTCTCAAGGTAAAGTGTTATATGTTGGCATTAATTGTTGTTGGGTTTAACCTTTATAAAATGTAATTTATTAAGCTTGTAGATGTAAAATAGGGCTTATTAAGGCATAATTAAGCCAAATATAATTAAGAGGTCCTAAACAAAGTGTGAAAATGTAAAGGAGTACATTTTCTACACTTCAAATTATATTCTTGATTTGTAATCTTCTCCAATGGTGATGTGGCAATAATCTTGGTCTATTTGGCATATCCAGTAGTCTTCAAGGTTTTCAAGGGCATCGACAAGGTTATTTTGTCATCTTGTACACCAGGATTTTGTATTCGTCTGCCAGCTTAGGGTTTTGTACAACTAGAAGAATGAAGAAAGGAAGTGGGAAAGGCATCAACTAATCATTTCAGATATTTTGGGAAAGCATCATGGATGTAACAATTTTTTAAATTGCTTTGCACTCAAAATATTCTCTCCATGAGCTTGCAGTTACTCTTGTAATTTTGAAGTGTAATTATATGTCAATTGAAAATGTGATATGTGTAATGTCCCAAAGCTTGTTGCTCTCTTGTTTTATGAAAGGGAATTCAAGGCCATTTACATGGGTTGTTGTTGATTGATTTTGAAGAGATATTGTAATATAAAGCACATATACTATATTTTTTGAGTCTCTTCTAGTTTTTTAAGTTCTAAGTATTTTGATTGTTAATGTTGTATAACAACTATCATTTTTGAAATACAAATGGAATATTTCCAAAGCTAGTGTTCTCCATTGTATACTTCACGTGAATTATGAATGAAATGAATCAAAGATCATTCAATTCATCTTCATTGTGTTTCCTCTAAATGTTTGTTTATTGTCAATGCACTTGTTCAAAGAATGAGTTAAAAAAAAATTTAACATGAATAAAGATGTATGTGAATGTGTACATGGATCAGTTAAGTATTATTGGTTTAGATTTTTGAGTTTAATGGCCTAATGCATCATTAAGTAGATTTTTTATGATAGGGAGAACATTTTATATGTTTCAATTGAATGGTTTAAGACTCCATACCCTAGGATAAGGCACTAATCATTACAAGTTGTTTCTATGTTGCATCTTCCTGGTATTTCACAACAAATACATTCAAAAATCAAATTAAATCTTTACTTTCTATTCAGAATGTATGTTTGAGTGATGTTCTATCGTATTCTCATGCTTTAGATTGTTAAATGCTATAAAGGTTGGACAGATATTTAAATTTTTCCATCTATCAAGCAACACTTAGGAGAATATATCTATTAATTTACAATGTGAGGGATAACTAGCACAAGAGTATCTAAAGATACATTGTAGGGATCACCCTCCCAAGTTTTGCAGAGCCCAAATTCTAGAGGGAAAGTTTAGCGAACTTTCACTTGTTTGTTGGCCAATCCCTCCATAAAATTAACCATTGGAAATCATAACTCCATGGATTATATGAGAGATCGGTTTGGGTATTTAAAAAACACCAACACTTTCCAAGTTCATACTTGAGAAATATAGATAGTAGCAAAAAGTTCCTAATTTTTAGCCACATTAAAAGATAGTTTTCCACTCTATTTGTAGATCTACAATAATCCCTAAAATTGTGGATGCTGCTAGCATACCTATCTTTGATAAATTTATGTGAAAATTGACGAGAGATATCATTCTTCAAGCACCTATTTTTTACTTACACTACTGTATTTGACACTAATTTTTTATGGTAGTTCATCGAAATCGCGACAATCTATTGTCGAAATACTAATGAATCACATAAATAATTTTCATCGCTCAATTTTTGTCGATATTCTGACAAACTTTAAAATGTCTAAATCATGATGCAAGTTCGTTAGGACAACAACAAAAATTTCATCAATCTAGCGATGAACAGTAGCCATAACACAAGCACCATGCCTTTGCCAAAGTGTCAGATCAACAACAAATTTTTGTCACAATTACGATGAAATTTTTCACATATTGCAAATATTGGTGAGAGATCAAGACTGTTACCGCAATCAAAATTTCCTAAGAAGATATATTGGGAGGACTGGCCTGTGGTCTCAGTGATGAAGTTTCATCGGTGAGATACTCATCTTGTCTCATCGATGAAGCACGAGGGAAGCATATCAGCAAGACATATACCATCAGAGTAAGTTTTGAATGTCTACCCGACCCACCATGTCACATCGATAAGATTACATTGGCAGGAGTCTTGGCGACATACTTGAGATCAAAAGAACAACGACAGTAGTTCATCGAAATCACGATGAAATAGGCAAGTCATTACAATGAAAGGTTCGTCAGATGTATTGTAAATTCGTCAGATGCTTTTGGAGATTCATCAAAAATGTGACAAAACAATGCATTTTTTGTAAAAACAACTATTCATTCAAATGTAGGAATATCGATGAGAGATCAAGAATATTACCGTAATCAAAATTGTTTGAGAAGATATATCGAGACGATTGGACTATGGTCTTAGTGATGAAGTTTCATCAGTGAGATACTCATCTTATCTCATCGATGAAGAATGAGGGAAGCATATTGGCAAGACATATACCATCGGAGTAAGTTCTGAATGTCTACCCGACCCGCTATTTCACACCGATAAGATTACATCGGCAGGCGTCTTGGTGACATACTTGAGATCGAAATAACAACAACAACAGTTCGTCGAACTCGCGACGAAATAGGCAAGTCATTATGATGAAAGTTTCATCGGACGCTTTTGGAGGTTCTTTGAAAATTCAACGAAACAATGCAATTTTTTATAAAAAAAACTATTCATTCAAATGTAGGCATATTGATGAAAGATCAAGACTGTTATAGCGATCAAAATTTCCTAAGAAGATATATCAGGGAGGACTAGCCTGTGGTATGAGTGATGAAGTTTCATCAGTGAGATGTTCATCTTGTCTCATCGATGAAGCACGAGGGAAGCATATCAGCAAGACATATACCATCGAAGTAAGTTCTGAATGTCTACCAGACCCGCTATGTCATGCCGATAAGATTACATCGGTAGGAGTCTTGGTGACATACTTGAGATCAAAAGAATAATCATCGGGGAGACTCACCACGTCGGGGAAATTGCAGAATATCCTAGCGATACATGATCTCTTGTTGATGAAGATACAAATGGATCAAAATACTTATTCGGGTGACTCTGGGTAATATTTAAAAGTAGTAGGAGGCTCCAAAGTGTATCCATAGGGATAATGACAGGTCAATCAAAGAGAGAAAGTTGATGTGCCAAGACCATGAGAATTTAAAAGGGGTAGTAAAAGACAAGATGGATTGTCATCAATGATCAGATATAAAGGACAGATTGGAAGACTTCATTATGAAAATTTAGATCACAATATGATTAACCCTGTTTTGACAAATGCAATGACATTAGTGTCAAGAGTTAAGAGGCCATTCAAATTTGTGTTTCAATAAATTATTGTATGCATTGAGTAAGTGTTTACAAGGTAGAAAAAGAACATTCATATGACTATTTAAAATATCAAACAACATATCAGTTGTTATGTTTAATTAGGCGTACAGAGGCAGGGATTTATCATTTTTTGCATACATCTGCAGTCCAAGCTCTAGGTCTGCATTATTTGGTTACTATGTATGAGAAATGAGCAATGAATAATTGTAGAATATCGAGGCTATGGATGATATTAAGATGGCCACATTTGATGTTGATGATCAATAATTGGAGAAAAATATAAAACCTATGATGAGTAATGAAATCAAGGGGACTGTCATGGACAACAAGCACAACCTACGAACTGGATTATAATTTTTCTATAAAATAAAAAATCAAACTAGTGAATATTAAACTACATACTAGAATCTAATTTTGTGGAAAATGAGAAATTTGGTGAGAAAAAGTACCGCACACATTTAGACAAACTGGTTGTTGATTTCTTCTAAGAAATTTAGAGACTACAAAAAGAAGATACCTGATGGGGATCATGTGGGCTTCCTAGAGAAAGCACTGCAATATGGCCTCGAGTAGCAATGAAAAGCTTTGGATTAGCTTCACAGTAAATCCTAACAACATGACATTGAGGCTCCTCTTCATTAAGTTGATGGTATGAAGAACCAGATCCATATCCTCCTTGAGATACATATCATATTGAATAGAAAAAAATAGTGACACAAGCAATCTGAATTGTGAGATAAAGCCTCCAAACCCTCTATGTAAACATGACTTTTACCAGATAATCAAAATTTTAAATTTAAGTAATACCCAAGAAAAATAATTCCATACAATGCAACTACACATGAAACTTACAGATGGGACTAATCTTCCACTTCTAAATCTCCTTCTTATTCCATTTGAAGAGGTCAAACTCTACCCCTTGATTCAGCTATGTCAGTTTAGCATTAACAAATAAAAATATTTTTAGCACAAGAAACAATCCTCACCCATCTAAACAAGCATCGCTAAGACAAGGCCGAAAATCTAAGTTTATCACAATCAAGAAAAGATTAAATCCTTATAATCAATCATAGTAACTAGAAAGTATTAATTGGATCAGTAAGAAGAATCAAATAATTAGGGTTGGGCACTATATAAACCACTACTATCACAACTATTGAAACATGCTCAGGTACTGGGTGCTCTCCCCTAGATTAAATTAAGGAAAAAATTATTTTAAACACAATATGTATAGAAGAATATGAATGTAAAGGAAAATGGATATTAGCAAAACATTAATGTAAATAAAAGTAGTGAGAGCCAAAAATGAATCTAAACTGGTCTTGAACAAATAAAATCATACCCAATTAGCATTAAGTTATACTGACCTTGTACTCATTGCCATTATCAATCTTGAAGGTTACTTTGATGCCTTATGCAGAAACTCTCTAGCCACGAGGCAAGAGAAGGTGGGAAAACCAAGTGTATATTGATGACTTCCTGACAATCAAAAAGAAACAAGCAACCAGTCAACCATATTAGAACAAAATAATCTTATGAATTTATTTTATTTGTTTTACTAGCTAATGGATAGTGGACCTAGTTCTCTTGAATTGAGATACTACTAAGATGTGTTGACTAGTAATTTTAGACTACCGATATTCTGCTTCAATATCTATAAGTTACTTTTGTCTTAACTATATTCAAGATAACTCTACAAAGAAATTCCCTGATCTCTTAGAAATTATGCAACTTATTTTGTCAATACTTCTCCATTTTGATATTTTCTTTCAAAAATTCATAGAAAGATATGTAATGCCATATTTGAAACTTACATATTTTAATTTTACTAGTTCTGTAATTATAGGATATGATTCCAACAATTGTGAAACGAATTGGCAATATGCTGGATGAATGAAGTAAACTATGCAATTGGCAGTTGTAATTCCAAATTCCTTAACCCTTGCCAACATCCTTCTTGCTTGTTCTAAAACATGTGCTTTGGAACAGGGCATGAAAATCCATCTAAGTTTAATGAAAAGGAGATTTTTGTCAGATATTATACTACAGTAAGTTGAATGAATGTAAGTAGAGAAATTTTTGCATACCTGCAGATGGTACAAAATTTCATGGTTAAGTGGAAGTCTCCCATCAACAACAAGATCCAAATATCCGTGTATCTATCTCAATTGAGCCTCTAAACCCTTAAGAGCTATCAAATTTTCCACTAACCTGTTATGCACAAAAGTCAAATTTTAGAGACCACTAAAAACAAAAAAAATAGAGCTTTGAAACCAAATCCACACATAACACAGTGTTCATAGTCAAAATTTAGCAATTTCTTTCATCTTTTCATATTGGTTTGATGCTTCAAATGATGCATTTCTTATATTGAAAAGTGCATTACCATATTGAGCTTCTCTTTTTTTTGTGAATAGTTTAATATTCTCTACTTAATAGGGCCAACCACATGAAGGTGGAAGCTCATTTGGCCCCTCCCCCCCTCACATCACTCTCAATTCCCCATACCTGATCATATAACATTAATCATTCATTCATCCATTAATAACATATAACATTCATTCATTCATCCTGCATTAATAACATATAACATTCATTCATTAAACATCATTCATTCATTAACATTCATTCATCCATTTAACATATAACATTCATTCATTAACATATAACATTTATTCATTAACATATTCACATTCATTCATTAACATATAACATTCATTTTTTCAGTTTTTACATATTATCAAAAATATGGTTGTCATAATATGATTACAATCACTCTTTTTTGGTTTCTTTTTTGCAGCTAAAAAAAGCTAAAGCGGAGTATCATTTTCAAAATCATCTGTCCCCCCTTCAGTTGTTCTGAGCTCTTCTCATGATCTTAATGTATGCCTAGTCATGTACTCCCAACGTGGATATCGCTACAAGGTGGGGTCTGCTGCAATAGCAAAAAAAAAATTATTTGATATATTTTATTATTATTGTTACAAGTATTTCATTAATTAAAATAACATTAGAGTGGTTCTCTTTACCTGATGGGGCCACATCATGTTCCTGATCTTGTCTTATAGCCTCATGCTCAACATGTTGAACACCCTCTAAATCCTGATCTGGAGTTGAAACATGAAAGGTTACATTAATTAATACACCAATTGCAATTAAATATGTTTAAAAGAACATTAGAGTGGTCCTCTTTACCTGATGGGGCCACATCATGTTCTTGATCTTGTCTAGCCTAATCATGCTCTACATGCTCTAAAGTTGAAACACGAAAGGTTACATTAATTAATACACCAAATGCAATTAAAGATGTTTGATTGTATTAATCCATACTGTGATTTGTATACCACATAAATACATCCAGTACCAAGATGCACACCATGGCCTTCTTCTGAAGGTTGTTCTCCACCCTCACCAGGTTGCATTCCAATGTCATGTGAAGTATTATCATCACTTATCTATTTTAAATAAATAGGCACATTATTATGGTGGAAATGAATATTGAATAGATTTCACAAGTACTCAATTTTAAATAAACTTTATTGAGTTTATTTACCTACATGTTGGATGTAGTGGAAGATTATGTTTGCCCAGTCAAGACTCTTAGGTGTTCAACTAGGGCTCCATAGCCTTGCTGGAAGGAAATCTTAAGGTCCTCTTCTGTGGGCACTCTGTTGAAATCAGAGCCTTGCATTTTTGTATAAGATCATGAATTTCGCTTCTATGGTGTGATAAAACCAAAATTATTTGCAATTTATTATTTGTATGCAATATTTCATTTATTGATACTTACAACTCCTGTGGCTAATTTAATATAACCACCAAAGCCAAGTTTGTGTTGCCCCTTTTTTTTGAGTCTTTCCTTTGTTGCCTTCGTTGTGTCGGACAACCTATGAAAAATTTGAAATACGTTAGATTATGTAAAAAGAAATAGTAATCAGTATATAATTACATTTTTGATAGTATCACATACCTTCCTTGGCCCAATGGTGTCTTTCCTTTTTTCTTTTTAGTCTTCTCCTTTCCATCCAACACCCAGTCCTTCCACTCCCTCTTTGAAATCATGGGGGGATGCTCGTACTTTATGTTCTTCTCTAAATGTGACCTATATTGGTCCCTCACATACTTTAGATAGGTACCAGCTTTCTTAAGGACCTTCGTTTGGTTGAATGTCTTATCACCGAATAACACAACTAAACAATTAATGAGCTCATCTTTTAAATATTGACTTTGGGCATTTCACCATGTACATATGGTGGGCCCAAATAGCTCCAATGTAATATCACTTAGATTTTTATAAAAAAAATCATTTCCTACAAAATGATCATGGGATCATTAGTCTATAAAGAGTGATCAATAAGTAAATTTCAATTGGATTATATATAATAATAATTAAAACATTTTAAAGTTGTTGGTACCTTCTCTATCTTTATGGGAACGAAATCCTCGGTCACCACAAATGTGACCAGCAATGTTCCCGTACTAGTAATACAGGAAGATCTAGGAAATTCTACTAAAACATCACTAGTACTAGTGGCCTATGCATCCCTAAGTACATGTACTGACACATGCAGTGGCATGTGTTCACTTCCAAAGGGTGCACTACCGAATGCCAGCATGGTATGTGTTACCGACATTTCAGACAACAATATAGGCACAGATGATGGGTTCGGGTGATGTGATGTATGTGCAAGAAGATTAGGATTGACACTTGTACCGACCCCTACTTCCCAAGCAACACTTGCAGTACCTTGATCATGGCCAGCAGCATAATGAGGATGCAAATAATCCTATAAAAAGAACACATATTTTAGTTCATGACATAAAAGAGTAAAAAATATAAAACCATGAATGAACTTATGTTATAATTGAAGATCTCATGACAGCTTACTTGTGAGTTCTATGCTCTCAGACAATATTTTAACCCTTTCTCTTATACCATCTATTTGAGGCACTATGAATAACAACTTAAGGATTTCTTCATTGCATTTTTTTGGGCCTTCCTCATCATATCCACAGGGTTTGTGGAAAATGTGATGTCATCATCAAATAATAGTGACTACACCTCCATATGGATGCTCTCCTGTACTGCTAGTGCCTTTCCCTAATCAACCAACTGCAACAAGAATATTAAAAACATTATCAAAATTAACCCAATAAACTCATGAAAAAAATAAAATAATAAAACATTTTGCTCATATCTAATTTGTACAATTACAATGAGGTAAACGTGTTGGGTAGAAGTTCTTGAAGATGGATCGCGATCTGCGCTCTTATTCAGAGTATTCCTCGTATGATCAATGTCCTACTGTGACAAAAATTAAATATAAAAGACATTACCAAAATGAAACCAATAGACTTACAAAAAAAACATAATAATAAAATGGTATATTTGAGTCATTAATTGAAGGTTGGGTAAAATGGTATATAGTATATACCACCCCCATTATAATTGTGTTTGTATCTAAGAGATTCAAATTGTAATCGATTAGCAACTCTTTCCCTGCAGTTATTGATTTTATCGCACATACGAATACACAGTTTCCCTCTCACGCCTCAAATATACAATTGGGTTGCTTATTTGTTGACCTAGGTTGTGTACTATTTATAAACCTTGCAATATTCCCTCATGCTTTTGGCCTTCCGTCAATGTACCTAGCCACTCCTTTATTTTGATCCTTATCTTTTAGCTGTATATAATTTGCTGATAGTGCATACCTACGCATACTTCATGTATATCGAATCAGCTGCATCCAATATTTGTAACTATAATAGGGTCCAACATACTCTATCAATTCAGTAACTTTGTCGTAACAGACCTTTATACCGTCCATGCAAAATAGGCCCAAACCATGTAATGACAATGGTGTTATGCGATACATCCTCTCATTGACACAAAGATCAGTGTTTATTGGAGGAAGTTCCTTGGGTACCCATTGTTTCCGTAGATGTTTGTACCTCAGGGGCACCTCGATGTTGCCCATGCTCTCATCATCATAAGAACATGACCCCCCTTTAGCAAGAAAAAATTTCATGCGTTTACGGAATTTTCTTCTAAACTGTTTTGACCTCTAGTTGATCTCCCTCTTTTAGACCTACTACATGTCTCGCTTTCCTCTTCTCTTCCTGAATTTCCCTCGCTCGAGGAAGATAGATCTGACAAATACCTATTTGGTGGTACCTGCACCCATAAGGATGTTGGATGAAGTTCTTTCATGGTGATGTGATCCCAAGGTGACATTATGATTAACCTATCATTTCATCACTAGAATATGATAGGTTATAAGGTAATCAAGTCTTGATAGATTGTAAGTTATTGTTACTACCGTCCAAATGTGTCCATCACAAATCAAATCTACTTAATTTTTTAACTCCCAAAATTTGTAACAAGTGTTAAATGTGACTATGGTCCACCAGTTACACAACCAAGGCTTCAAATGTATTCTCTAATTGTAATCAAGGGACTTTTTCTCTTCATTAAAGTAAATAAACTTGAAGGGAAACACCACCAAGTGGTTTATTGGACACCTACATAACTAAAAATAGCAGAAAATTTACATTTAATTTCCATATGTCTAAGTGGTTAATGGGGAGGGAGTGTGTACTAGGCCTGGTAAAGTCATCATAATTTTATGCTTTAGCAATAAAAATTATTTAAGTCATCTTAAATCTTCCTATGTCTAATTTCTAGGAGACTTTTGGTATGTTTTAAGGTAGGATGAGTGGTCGCATCAATGTTCTAATTCTCTATGACAAGGTTTCAACATCTTCAAATAGTGAAAGTTAGTGCTCATAGTCATTTGAAACAACAACATGTTGATTATGTATGATGGTAGGATTTGATAACTTAAAATAATTGGCTACCCAATAAACTTAAAGTTAAAAGAAACTTTTTTAGTTTAAGGGGTTACCACTTTCTTTCATCTTTGCATATTGGTTTGATGCTTCAAATGTTGCATTTCTTATCCCATTTATATTGTATTGTATTCCCATCCCATTGCAATTGTTGGAGGAGTTGATACCAAAATTTCATATCAAATACCACGTTCTTGAAGCATTTTTTTGTGTTTCTACTATTTTTTTGAAGTTCTTTTGTGTTGTATGGATTTGTACAAGCTTGAAATTCTCTGAGATCATTGGTGTAGATAAATATATGCATTCCCTTTCATTTGCATTTTTTTTTAAGTGCTCAATCACTGTTTTGTGGGAGAAAACAATCAAATATAGGGACTGCCCTGTTTTTCCTATGTAAGGGTTTGAGGGCTAAATAGAAATGACATCCACAATCCACCCACTGTCTTGGAACTGTAACTCGTTGGATTGGTGTGCATCATGGTATGATAGAGGTTCATTGCATTTAGGGGTCTGTTAAAGAAAGAAACTTGGCATTGAATTGATGCCCTAGGGCTGATAGGGGCAATTTTCTTATGAATTTGTGGTTGTTAAGTCAAGGTTTATCAATTTGATGGATATCTTGGTAGACTCATGGTGACACTATTTGATGTTCCAATCTCTAGTTTGAAACAAAAATATCTCTAACAACTCTAAGAGCTATAATGGGATGGCATTAAAGGAACCTTCATATGAAGGATCTTCTAATGAAGGACCTTTGAATTAAGGTCTTCATTTGAAGGTCCTTCATGTAAAGGTTCCTTTTATAAAGCATTTTGGACATGAAAGATTTAAAATAAAAAATGCCTTCATTTGAAATTATTGACATGGCATCATTTTTGAATGAAGGTTCTTCATTCAAAGGTCATGACGACATCACCTTCAAATGAAGGTTCTTCATTCAACTGGTATTTTGTAATTTTGAATGTGTGATAATAATTTAGAGTTAAAAATAAATCCATTTGAACCTTTTATAAATGAAAGGACATTTGATGCAATCATATGCCTTGTCAAACTTTTAACTTAATAGTAAGGGAATCATGAGTAGTTTGTTAGGCCCATTCAACAATCTTTGATGCAAGGATTGAATTGTCTAGAATGTATCTACTACCAAGAAAGCCAATTTTTTTACCTGTATGACTATATCTCAAGCAATAGGTTTAATTGTGATGGAAATGATATTGACAAGGATTTTGTAATCTAGGTGTTGAGAAGCATAATTGGCCACCATCCTAGGAAAGATTCTTCATTCTCACTTTTAGGTGTTAAAATTTAACAATACCTTGATTGATGAAAGAGCCCAAAGAGCCTTTCTCCATGGTATCCAAGTACACATAACAATGGTATTATCTTATACGGTTGGACATGATTTAAATAGATTAGCTAGGAATTATTCATTTAACCTAAGGTTTTCTCATAATGCCATCATTGGAAAAGTATGATCAAATTCTTCTATTATGAAGAATTGGTCTATGTGCCTTTAGTAATCACTATAAATGTTTGTAAGGATAAAATGACTAATTGCATTAGGTAGGAGAGAATCAACTTTGAGTTCTTCAAAGATTATATTCCTCTATTCATAATTTTTAAGGGTTGTGTGTGGAGGAGGTTATCACTACCAAGAAGGGAGGAGACATTTCCTTGCATATGTTTGTGGTGGAGGTATTAAAGAAGAACTGTATGCCTCTATTTCCATTCATTAGATATAGCTTAGCCTCGAACATATACTTGGGCTCCTTTTCCCCTATAAACTTCCATTTGTTTGAGTTTATGTTCTGTAAGCATAATTCCATGCTATGTTGAAATATAAGAGGTGGATGAGGCCAAAAGGAGATAACCCTTTTTTAGTTGTACCTTCGAATTTTTTCTTATTGTTTTATGTTTTCAAAAACTTTGTGGACATAAGATTTGAGGTAGGTCATACAACAAATAATAACATGTTCCCACCAACAACCAAGATGTGGGTATATTATGGGAGTTTTGCCAAGACCTGAGGCTAGTCGATAAAAATGTGAAAGACTAAGCTATTTTATTTTTTTTGTCGTATGTTATACCATTTTATGAGAATGGGGGTGCCAATGTACAAGAATATCTTTGGAAACTATGCATGAAAATTGTAGGTTAAATAGAATGGGGGTGCCAAAATTACAGTACTCATTGTCCCTTGGTAGTCAATTTTCCCTGAGTGCCCTCAACCTCGTCCTCGGCTCTGGTATTGACCTTGTTTTCACTCCTCCATACTCTTCCTCAGCACAGGTATTGACCTTGTTTTCACTCCTCCATACTCTTCCTTGGCGTTGGTATTGACCTTGTTTTCACTCCTCCATACTCTTCCTCGACACTGGTATTGACCTTGTTTTCACTCCTCCAAACTCTTTTTTGGTGCTGGTATTGACCTTGTTTTAACTCCAAACTCTTCCTCGGCACTGGTATTGACCTTTTTTCACTCCTCCATACTCTTCCTCGGCGCTGGTATTTGCTTTGTTATCACTCCTCCATAATCTTCCTTGGCACTGGTATTGACCTTGTTTTCACTCCTCCAAACTTTTTGTTGGCGTTGGTATTGACCTTGTTTTAACTCCAAACTCTTCCTCGGCACTGGTATTGACCTTGTTTGAATCACTCCTCCATACTCTTCCTCGGCACTGGTATTGACCTTGTTTTCACTCCTCCATACTCTTCTTCAGCGCTCGTATTGACCTTGTTTTCACTCCTCCATACTCTTCCTTAGCACTAGTATTGACCTTGTTTTCACTCCTCTAAACTCTTCGTTGGTGCTAGTATTGACCTTGTTTTAACTCCAAACTCTTCCTCAGTGCTGGTATTGACCTTGTTTTCACTTCTCCAAACTCTTCCTCAACGCTGGTATTGACCTTTCACTTCTCTAATTTGACGAGCTACAACCTAGTTTCGTTACGTTTTAGAGTATGTTAATTAAATTTAAAATTATGGCACCATTTAGAGTAGTGAATATAAAGCAAGCCAAGCCTATTATAGTCATGAGGGAAATAATAAAACTCCTAGGATACTTTGTGAAACCATTTTCCTTGGTTAAAGGGAGACCATAAAATATACCTTTGGATTTTTTCAATCTTCAAATATGAGGATTTGCAAGGTTCTTAGCAAGATGAGTAATGGAAATGTATGCAACAAGAATTTTGAACACACATGGAATCTCTTTGCCAAAGAAATGGGCTTCATAATTTAATATGATAATTTTTTTCAGCTCTAGAAATGATATGTTTCCTTAAAGAGGAAGAATAAACCTAAAAGGTAAAAGAGATGCTTAGGAATCTCAACACTTCCTTATGATCAACCCCCTTCTATCCATAGGAATTGAACCAATTGGGCTTGTCTAAGAAGTATTTCCTATAACATTGAGCTCTATGCCACTATATATTTGACCTTAAAGCTTTCCAGAAAATATCTAGGCATTGAATATCCTAAATAATGTCACGTTTGTCCTCCAAGAGAGTGAGAAAGGAGTCATTAGAAAAATGACCATTGAATAGTTAGGCTATAGAGTTAGGAAAATTAGTACCTTTAATAAGGTTCCATGAAATACTATTAGCCAAAAGATATTTAAAGGCTTCCATAAAAAAAACACATATAAAGTAGGAGCTAAGGGGAAAACATGAAAAATTGAATGAAAACACCCAAAAATCCTCAAATTTATGTCCATTCATGGTAATGCAAGTATAACCATCATAAAAAAAAAATTTAAAAAGTTAAAAAATTGAGGAAAAATTCCTAGATGACATAACTAGTCCAATTCAACACCAGATGTAGTAAGAGATTAATGAAATTACCACAAGTTTTAAGTAGAAGTAAACTGCGATTTTCAAGTACTAATGCTAGTATGAAATTGTGACTAGCTAAATGGAAAGAAAATTAGAAAATTGTAACCAAAATTTAAGTGGAAATAATTAGAAGTAACCACACTTTTTGCATGGTTCAACCAATTTAAAAATTCAGCCAAAGGTGATAGTAAGAAAATTAAAATGCACCTTTATGAAATATTTAGTCTAAGAGCCAAATTTGGATGGCAAATTTAGTAAGAAGTAGTGTCGAAAGTGGAAAATTAATCATGAAATCATGGCTAATAGATCATACAAAATATATTGGAAAAGTCTTGAGAGAGCTTATATCTACACATAAAAACACTCAAAATAATAATTATATCATACAGTTCATTTGGGAATATATTACAATATGGCTTTTACAAAGCCTTTCAAATATACCTTCCCATTTGAACTACTATCTTATAAGAATATAACGAATTATTTAATAACAAAAATAAACAAGTTAGTAAGGTGAATTTATTAATGCTAATCTTAATATTCCAACACCCTACCTTAAGTTTTACATTCCACACAACAAAACATGTTGATTGAAACAAACAAATATATATAGGCTAAGCTAACATCATTTTATTTTTCTTTAAGTTTTCCCTCAAGAACATCATTGGCTCAAGTTATACAATTCCACACTATGTGATCCTTTTTCTTACAATAATAAAATTCATTTTTATTTTTTAATTATTATTACCTCATGAGTATAATATATTCTCATGTTGACAATCATCTTTTAAATCTTTTCCATTGTTCTTTTTTCTTCTCCTAATAGGGCCAAATTCAAATATCAGTTGTCGATCTTTCACTTTTGTCAGATCATCGAACGGTTGCCAAAACAAGCTGACATGATCTCCATCACGACAGAAAGGGCCCACCATACTATGCATTGCCAAAGAAATCTAGGTGGCGCTCGCCCATGATATCGTGATCAATAAAGACCTCGCAACTTCTGATCACGCGATGGCGGGAAACCATAGATTTCAACCATCGGCAATCATGTTCACTCAACACAGTCGCCAACCTTGTCACTGACCATCAAGTACCTTTTCCATCCAGATTATAACATCACCGTTGATTTGAAGCACGCGCATCTTGCAACCACTTTAGTAACCTTCTATATAACATATTAAAACCCGATAGATATATTAAAGAACTTTCATCATCCCTTTGACACTGCTAGATGAGACACGTGGCACTCACCCATGATATCGCAATCAGTTGAGACTTCGTTGTGGGGTCATCACAGGATGGTGAGGAACGACTGCGACCAAATGATGGTTGATCAACGGTCATTAAAATTTATTCCCTTCACAATATAAAACATTTTTTAAAGGCATAAGGGGACATCACCTAGGCCGACAACACACAATGGCTTATGTTTTTTTTAAACATGGGGGCACGGGACCAACTTAGAATAGAGAAAAAATAAAGTTAGGCAGAAGAATTAAAACATTAAATCAAAAGGGGCGCGGCTTAGATGAAGTGATGGGCATAAGTTGTTTTAAAACCCCCTCTATAAAGGAAAAACCAAATAGATCCCACCCAAGGCATAAGATAAAACACTAGGGTTTTTCATGAAAACAAAAACAAAAACTTAGTGATAATAGATTTCCACAATCCATGAAGATTTGTTGAAAGTGTTTCTGGATTAGATTATGTTTTTTTTTTTGCATCAACGTTTTGGATCACACTTCATGATCCATCATCAGGATATGAGAGAGAATAAGGAGTAAAATGAATAGTTGCAGACCAAGAATTGAATAAAAAGGAAGAGGGAGGGGGCAAAGAAAGGTAGGCACAAGAACCAAGGATGGAGAGAAAGATGTAAAAAAAAAAAGATAAAGGAGTAAAAAATAAAACCAAAATCAAATGGAGGAGAAGCAAGCAAAAATAATACAAGAAAATTTAGAATTTTTAATAAATAAGGAAAAAATAACAAGCAAATAAATAAAAAAATGAAGTAAACATAAAGAGACAAACAAGAAAAAACTAAAATTGACAAAATCTAAAGAATGTAAAGCAAGCAAATTATAAATAAACAAGGAATAAATAAAAATAAAAGAATGAAAATAAATATAACAAAATGAAATAAAAATAAGACAAAAGATAGAAAAAACAAGGAAAAATCAAAAAAGAAAAGCAAGCCAAAAAATGAAACAAAATTACTAAAGAATAATAAATAAAGTAAAATAAAGAACACAAGCAAGGAATAAAAAATATATAAATATCATTATCTATAAATTATATGATTATTTATATAATTTATAAATAACCAAGAATCTAAAAATAGACAAATAATTTATAAACATATAGATTATAAATTATATGTTAACATATAGATCATAAATTATAAATTATATGTTAACATAGATTATAAATTATATGTTAACACAAAAATTATAATTAAATGAAAAAATAATAAATTAAAAAAATATATATATAAAATAAGAATGAAACATAAAATTTAACCAAGGAGACCGGTGTGAGGAAGAAGATAGAGATAAAGATAAAGATAAAGTTGATGATGGTTGGGGTGCTCCTCCTGACGTCACTCCAGACCCCGCTGATGTATGGGGGAAAAACATGGATGACAGAGACCCCCCAGGCTCTGTTGGCACTGCTTTGGCCACTTAATGGCCTATTTAATTTTTTCTTTCATGCTTTTAGACTTCTGGGCTTGGCCCATGTGATCTCATATTTTGGTTTTCCTGGGCTTTGCCCATGTGACTATCAGGGTGTGCCTTCTTACCACCCACCCCTTTTTTTGTGAATATGTATTCTTATCTATAAATTAATATAGATATCTGCCTATTCATAAAAAAAAAATTAAATTAGAAGCTTAATTTTAAATAAATGTATAAAATACAAATACAAATAAATTGTAAATTATATGTAAATAAACATATAATTTAAAAAGACAAGATAAAAATTAATAAAAGTAACAAATAAAAATAATAAATAAACAAAAATAATAAATAAGCATAAAAGAAGTAAAAAACATGAAAATAATAAATTAAGAGAAAAAAACAAATAAGTAAAAGAGTATAATATAAATAAACAAAAATTAATAAAAAATGTAAGTAAATAAACATATAATTATAAGAATAAACAAAAATTATAATAAAGGAAATGTAAATAAACATATTGATAAAAAATAGTAAAAATTAAATGAACCAAAAAATAAAATATTAAAAATCCAAAGTTTAAAAGAAAAATATTTCTATAAAAAACATAACAATAAATTAGGCATTAACAAACAAAAAATTAATAGGAATAAAATTTAAAAATAAATAAAAATTATTATAAATAACAAGAAAATAAACATATAATTTTAACAATAAACAAAATAAATTAGAAGAAAATAAATTAAAATATATAATATATAAAGAGAAAATAACCAAATAAGAAATATGTTTTAAATTATAACAAATTTAAAAGGAATAAATTATAAAGAGATTATAAGTATATAAATTATAATTTATAGGTAAACATAAAATTTATAAATTATATGTTTACATATAAATTATAACTTATAAATAGTTAATTAGAAAATAAATTGTACGAAAATATAAAATTACAAATAAGAATATATAAAAAATGCTAAAATTTAAAATAAATTAACAAGAAAATTGAAAAGAGATTAAAAACAAACAAAAAATTTAAAAGTAACAAATAACTAGCAATTGCACATTGGTGTGCAATGGGTATGCCAAAGAGGTGTGGAAGGTTAATTAGAGAAAAATTGGTCTATTTTTTATACATTTGTGTAGTACATGAGGTCAATTGATAGGTTATTTAGCCAATGATATGTTTGTGCAAAAAATGTCTCAATGGAGAAATGATAAGTTCAAACCAACTATGCATCCACTTACAAAACCTCTAAATTAGGAAGATAATCAATCTCCATTACTCGAATCATATTAATTTTGCAATAGGAAGAGAGGAAGAGAGAGAGATAGGGATATAAAGAGGGAGAGAAAGAGGGGGGAGATCAAGAGAGGGGTAATGAGATAGAGATATAGAGGAAGATAGATATGTATATGGAGATGGAGATGGAGATGGAGGTGGAGGAGGGGGATATGGAGAGAAGGAGAGAGGGAGAGAGAGGGGGGAGAGAAAGAGAGAGAGAGCCGGAGAATGAGAGAGTGATATATAGAAAGATACATATAGAGATGGGAAGTGATATATAAAGAGAAGTAGAGTGAGGAGGATATATATGGTAAGAGATGGAGAGATAATGAGATAGAGATAGAGAGAGAGATGAAAGAAGAAATATGGAGAGATAGAGATAAAGGGGAAAAGAGATATAAATATAGAGTTCTAGGAAGAGTGAGAAGGAGAGAGAGACATGTCTAGAGATAGAGGGAGACAAATAGATATATAGGGGGTAGGGAGGGAGTGAGTGAGGGAGATATGGGGAGAGATAGAGAGAGTGAGGAAGAGAAAGGGAGAGAGATAGGTAGAGGAGGGATATAGAGAGGAGGGATATGGAGAGAGAGCTATGGGGAGAGAAGAAGAGATATCTCAATAGATAGAGAGGAGAGAGGGAGTAATATAGATAGAGGGAGATATAGAGAGATAGAGAGGGATAGGGAGAGAGAGAGAGATAGATAGATAGATAGGGAGATGGAGGTAAAGATATAGGGATAGAAATAGATAGAGAGAGGAGTGAGAGATATAAATAAATAGAGATAGAGATATAGAGTGGGAGAGATGGAGTGAACAAAAGAGAGAGGTAGAGATAATGAGATATATAAAGAGAGGGGGGGAGATAGGGAGATAGGGATAGAGGGGTCAAGAGTGAGAGAAAGAGAGAAGGAGAGAGGTAGAGAGGGGAAATAGAGAGTTTTTGTGTGTATGAGTGAAAGAGAGAGATAAAGATGAAGATAGATATGTATAAATAGAGAGAGAAGGGAAGAAAAAAATAGAGAGAAATACGAGAGAGAGAGGAAGATAGAGATATAAATCTCTCTTTTCTCTTTCTCTTCTTGAATCTCTTTCTCTCTCTAGAAATATGTCTATCTCTACCTCTCTCCACATATATATATACATATATCTACCTGTCTCTCTCTATATATTCCCATCTCTATCTTCTTACCCCTCCATCTCCTTCCCTTACTCTCTTTCGATATCCCTATTTATCTCCCCCTCCCTCTCTTTATCTCTCAATATATCTACCTTGACATATCTTTGTTTCCTATTTATCTTTATCTCTCTATATCACTCTTTCTATGTGACTATATCTAATCAAAATTTAGTTTATGACTCTCTCTCTCTAACTTTTAATTTAGATTTTAGATTTTAGAATGATAAAGAGAGGAGTGAGATATAAATAAATAGAGAGATAGAGATATAGAGTGGGAGAGATGGGGTGAACAAAAGAGAGAGGTAGAGATAATACAACATAGATAGAGAGGGGGAGGGATAGGGAGATATGGATAGAGGGGTCAAGAGTGAGAGAAAGAGAGAGAGGGAGAGATATAGAGAAGGGGAATAGGGAGTGTTTGTGTATATGAGTGAAAGAGAGAGATAGAGACAGAGATAGATATGCATAAATAGAGAGAGAAGCGTAGACAAAGATAGAGAGACATAAGGGAGAGAGAGGAAGATAAATTGAGAAATAATGAGAAACATAGAGATAGAGAGGAAGACTGAGATATAAATATCTCTCTTTCTCTTTCTCTTCTCATCTCTTTCTCTCTATAAATATGTCTATCTCTACCTCTCTCTCCATATATATCCCTCTCTACCCCTCTCTCCATATTTCTACCCCTCCATATCTCTCTCTCTTACTCTCTTTTGACATCCCTATTTATCTCCCCCTCTCCCTCTTTTATCTCTAGATATCTCTACCTCTATATATATCTTTGTCTCCTATTTATCTTTATCTCTCTCACTCTTTCTATGTAACTATCTAATCAAAATTTAGTTTTGAATCTCTCTCTCTCTCTAACTTCTAATTTAGATTTTAGATTTATTTTATTATACAAATAAAAATAAAAATTTTAAATAGAATTATTTTATAGTTGGTATGAATTTTCCACAGTCCATAACATTGCAATATATAGCTTTTGGATTCAACTGTGTAAGTTTTTTTGTTGACGTTTCGGATCACACACAGTGATCCATCATCAGGAAGAGGAAAAATGAAATGAGATTGCAGAACAAGTCTTAATAAAGGGAGAGGGAGAAGAGAAAGAACTACACAAAATTGAGAAAACAATAAAATAATACCATAAACAAAAGAAAAAGAAAGACTTGTCTACTAACCTCATGTTCCCATGCGACTGCTTCTATTTTATGCTTAAATTTAAGTAGCGGGAGTGTTCCCATGCATAACTTTGATTGTTGGGAGAGGATAATTTGGAATCAAGTTTCCTATTTTAAAGGAGCAGCTATTGTTTAGGAAATAAAAATAAGCTGTCAAAAAATAGGGGGGGGCTGAAAATAAGCAGCAACTGCTTATTGTGAAAAATTCCATGTGGCTTTACAAATTTCCTTCCCTCCTTTTTATTTACCTCCAATTCCTCCCTCTAAATTTTCCCTCTAAATTTTTCCTACAGTGATACAATGCATCAACAAGATACATATTTTCATATAGAAAATTAAATTTTCAATCTTATTGAAAGTATACATTTTATTATAGTTCTTTGAAATATAGATCTTGCCCTGAATCTACCCATTTTTAAAGAATTTAATTGCAACATAGATTTTTTTTTTTAACTTTATTTATAATTGTTTAAACTTTATAACTGTTTGAACTATTTTTTATCTTTATTTATAACTGTGCAACATATACAATTAGTGTAAAATTTAATGCAAACTATGCTAGCATCCTTTCTTGTCTATACAGATTGAGAGAATTATAATAGATCTGAATGTCTTCATTTGTTAATTCTTAGTCAATAATAACATATTTGAATTCCCTATCAATAATTCTTTGTCAAAATTAATAGAGCAACAAATGGTAATTAAATATAAAAATATGCAGTTAATAAAAATTAATGGCAAGGATTGATAATTAAATATAAGAATATACATTTGAATTATGTTCTTATTTTAATAGAGGAAAAAACAATTTAAAAAATATACATTTTAAAACATACAATTTAAAATGACTGTTTAAAAATAAGCAGCAAAATCAAATATACATGGGGACACCATTTCCACAAATTTCTCCTAAAAAAATGAGCAGTGACTACTAATGAAACTAAGCTAAGAAGCCACATGGGGGCATGAGGTAAGAAATCGAAAAGGATGCCTTCCTTCCAAATTTTGAAATCCTCCTGCAGTGAAATTCAAACAATTTTTTTCGCAGTCCTCCGGTAGTTAAATCCAAACAATTTTCTTCCTCGTAAAAAAAATTATGATAAATTTAACTGTCTATTATTGTTAACAATCCAATGCATCTCTCTTTTCATGCGACATGCTATACAAAGTAGAGCAAGTTTTTCAAGTAAAACTAGGGGCGAAGGAAGCTAAAAATAAAATAATAATATAAGCATTTGTTTAAATATAATTTTCCGCCTTGATTAAATTTCTAAAAAAATATGTGTAATTCATTAATAATATATATATTAACATAGATTATATACATATTAAGTATTATATAAATTTTATGTTTAAATAATAATTATTTAATTCCTTCTTATAATTTTTTTTTGATACGTAAAGATTATATTGTATTTATATTTATAGATCCAAAGTACAACCGTCTGTTATGCAGGTATTAAGCTAATTTCACCAATTCCACCAAGAACCAAAAAACCATAATATGTCTATACAGATCCTCCAAAATACATGCCATAGCTTTAGACATTCAATACTTTAAACAGCTACATTTAAACCAATCTAACCAATTCGTGCTTTCATTAACAGAGAAAAAACTAGCTGCTAATATACTAATACAATACACTGCCCTTCACAAAAACTTATTCAGAAATGAGAAGTCTTCAAACTCCTCCCTCCATTCATCACTATCAGTCGCCATTAGCCTGAACCATTTCTTCAAGAAGATGACCGCAACTGCTACTATGGCTTGGTGCTTCATCAACCTAGTACCCTGAAGGTCCAAGAAAAATGGAAAAATCTTCACCGTGTCTTCATCCTTCACCTTCGCCACCTCCAATGCACATGGGCATCCTCACCCTTCCACCACCACCCGAAGGAGCTCATCCATACCAACCAGCAGTCTGAGTATGAATAATTTCCTCATTAAAGTCCTTGCTTCAATCTTTGGGACCAAATTATCCAGTAGGGAAGCCAAAAAATGAGAAGATATCTGCAAATTATCATGCCCATAGTCTGTTTCCTCCAGAAAACTTGAACCAAAGACCATTTTGACTGCAACTAACACCAGAGGCTCATAGTTGAGCAAAATTCTTTCAAGGCGTTGATCTGTTATGAAATGAAAGTTGGTCAACCTATCCTTAGACTTAGGCAAAATGGGGGTGTCTGCCCCAAACCGAGCTACACCCGCAACCAAAACCTCTATCAAAAATTTCAAGGACCCAACCATTTGGCTCCCAACAATAAGCGCTTAAAAAAATGATATCCAGACTTCAACCACAAGACTAAACTAGAACAAATGCCCACGGTATTTTGTGCAATCCTTAAATGAGTACTTCTACCCACCGCCGCCACCCTCGCCAACCTCCTTCTCCTATGTGTGAGCTTTTTGAATGCAAGTGAATGAATGGATTTTAATATTTCATGTGCCTCAGGAAGATAGATGAGTTGTCTTCCCCGTGCATTCAGTTGATTGATAGGACAAGTCAACTCTGATCTCCTACTATCATGGATTTCCACCCATCACTATCTCCCCCGTATAGCTCCAATGTGGTCGTTCATACCACCATCCTCCACCACCTTGGAGGGCATCCTCCCTACCTCCCACAATTCTTTCTTATAATTATTTTACATAATCATTTCATATTAATTATATTTTATTTTATACAAAATTATTTTAAAAAATTATTATTTAAATTTAAATTATCTAATCAATAAATATTATTTAATATAACGTAATAAATTTGTTTCATATTATACATATTTTTTATGTAACATAATTATTAGATAAATTTTAAATTTATATAATTATCAATTTTTTTTCTAATTATATTATATTATCATTTGATTTTGTTTGATATTTATAATATATTTAATAATATATAAAATTTTAATATATAATTTTTTTTTATATAAGATACTTGATTTTTATATAATATAATTAAAATAAGATTAATAATTATTAATATTAATATAAATGCATGTAACTATCTTTTATTCCATTAACAAAACTTACATTTATTTCTATTAAATCTAAAATACTATAAAGGCAAGTACTAGCCACTACGTGGCACTTGTCTCTTACGGATCAAAAATAAAAATTAAAAAAATCTAAAAATTTTAAAAACAATTTTAATTATTTTTCTAATTTACTTTTTTATATTTTTTCAAATTATAAAATAAGTAAAAATCATTTAATATATGAACTTTATAAAATACAAATATTCAAAATAATTTAAAATTCCACTTTTAACATCTTTCTAATTAACAAAAAAAAGAGAAAAATATTTTTTATTATTTTTATTTTTTTTAAATTAAAAAATATATAACTAATATATATAAAACAAGTAAAACCATTCAATATATAAATATTAAAAATAATTTAAATTTTCACTTTTAATCTCTTTCTAATTAACAAAAAAATAGACATTTTTTATAATTTAACTTTTCACCTTTTAACACCTATTTAATTAACAAAATTAGATATTTAAATTATGAACATATTTTTTAAAAAGTTAAAATATATATACTAAACCAAACTATATCAATTATTTCAAACATTCAAATTAACCAATTCACTCTAAGTCTTGAAAAATATGGACAAATTTTAAAATTAAATTTATAGTAGATATTTGTTTTCATTTGTTGAAACCTTCATTCAGTAAATATTGTGGTGTCATCAGATGAGAAAAAAGGGCAGAGTTCGCAAGTAAAATATTCAAAAGTAAAACAAACAAACAAAAATGGAGGGGAAAAAATATGGCAATGAACGGATGAAATCACTTCAATCATATTGCACTGTACGCAGTCGATATTAACCATTGATGGTCCATTTTAACTTGTTCATCTCAAATAGGATGTGCCTTCGGCGTAAATAGAAAAAACCTATAATTTGTAAAATGTAAGAAATAGTCATAAAATAATGAGAAACAAGAATTAGAAAAAGAAGGAAAGAAGGAACAATAAATAGAAAAGGACAAACCCAAAGAGAAAAGACACATGAAAGAAAAACACGACGAAATAACAAACTAGAAGCAAAAACGAACTAAGCCAAAGCAAGAAGTAGGAACAAATCAAAATTAACAAGAGAAAAAAGAGAGAAGGGAACATACAAGAGCAGGAAAAAGAGAGGACCAAGGGATAGTGTTGGTTGTTTTTACTATAACCAGGTTTATCTTCTAATCTACCTATGGAATTGCCAGTTCCAATTAGGGGCAGCTTGAAGGACCTGGACCAACTGACGAGGACTTTAACAAAGCCTCCTACACTTTGGGCTCTGCAAGACTTGGGAGGGTGATCCCTTAATGTGTTTATAACCTTTGCACCAATATTATAAACAACATTAACAAAAACAAATAATCTCATTTAATAGCTCAACATAATAAGATAATACCGAAATGAATTGGATGTTCATCAATAATATCAACTATTTGGAGCATGAGATAACTACAACAACACTTCATAGCTTAAGATAGTCATTGATTTTCAATTTGTAGCAAGCTCTAAGAAAAGACAAACAAATACTAAACCCTACAAATAAGAAAAACTTAGACGAGTGCCATATGCCATTAGAGGAGTCAAATTCATAAGCATCTAAGGATTCATGATAGATTTAACACATAACATATAAGATCTCTGACAATATTGCCTTACAATACCATCAATTTGTATTCTAACCCAATACTACTTATCAAATCCTTATATAAACATATCCATCTATGACCGCATTCAAGCATTTTAATTAATTCATTGAATTAAAGGTAAAATGAGAATCATACACACCACAATAGTGAGATGAATGAAACAACCCTTGATTATTTTATTCAAGATTCTGATATGCTTATACAATGGAGAGACATGAGTTCAAAATGAATCATTCCCATTCAAATGCTAGTACTACCATGAAACATCAAACTCCCATGAATTCAAAACCTACAACAGAATGACACAAAACCTAACTTGCATTTTCACTGAACCAACAAGCTTTTTACAATTTTCTCTGCAACTTTACTTAGACTCGACCCAAAATTATCTAACTTGCTAACCCGTATTTATGTCCTTGAAATCCTTCTTATAGAGAATGAAGGAGAAAACAAGCATCGGGCCAGAAATACACGTCATCGATCACTTGGACCGCCCTATGACATTTCAAAAATCTATTACAATAGCCGAGTCCCTGGAGAATATTCTTGTTTATCCCATCCGCTGAAAAATGGTTGATGCATTTGCCAAACTTCAAGAAACCTGTGCCAAAACTTCCATCAAAAGATAATCGGAATCTATTATAACTGCAACAACTGAGTTGTTATCCACTAGTAGTCAACTTTGTCTTACTCTTCCTCTGTTAAGTATTTATCCACCCATCTTTGATATTCTTCATATGTCGACCAATCAAAATTAACCACCTCATTCACCTTAGCACTATAAGGTGTGTATTTCACCACTACCTGATTTGCCTCTCTCAAAAGACTCCAAAAATGTGTTGGTGCTAATGATCTTGTCCATACAACTCACCAATAGTTCATAGTCTGAGTCATCACAAATCAATTTGATTTGTGCATTGATGACTTCATCTTCTCTGTCCTACCACTATTGCAGTGATTTAACATTTCCCTTTGCATCAATTATATCAGGTAAAGATGTATCACTCCAATCATCAAAAATCTTTACCAATTCTCTGATTTTCCTACTCAAATCATCTGGTAAGGCTTGAAAACCCTACAGTGACTTTACAAAAAAATGAGTAGGCTTTAATGATTGGGGCCTATTATTTGTATCAAATCTAGAGGCTTTATACATGATATCTAAATCACTAGCCCTAAGGATCCACTTCTGAACTAAGGGAAAAACTACTTCCTGATCCCTAGTAATGTTCTTTATTCCATCCAAAAATAAAGAATACAAAGAATATACTGATGGAAATCTGCCATCAACCTTTTCATTTAAGTGCCTCAAAACTATGTCAACAATTTCACTCTGCTTTACAAGTGCTCCCTCCTCACTTGCCTTTAAAGCTTCCTATAACTCTGTAATATTATTTAGAAACTGCTTCTTAGTAGGATCCATAGAGTATTCAATCTCTTCTTCAACTGGCTCTAATGTAGGACTGAGAGAAAGAGTTTGGATGGGGGACCCCATAGTAGAAACAACTGGAGAAGTAGGAGGTATTGATCCTGATGTGCAAGGTAGTGTCATGATACCAAGATCACTTGAGGAATCGCCAACTTGCCTATACTTTAACCTATCCACCTTAGTTTTCAACTCAACATTCCTTTGATGCACCCTGCTCTATTCTCCAATTATAATATTGTATTTCTCCATTAAGCTCTTCTTTTCAACTTCTTCCTTCTCAGCGGTCTTTTGGGCCAGCTTGGCCACATTCACAGTTAGGTTTGTAGCCTCTATAGTTGAAGTTTCAAAGGCTCTCTTTATTATTAACCCTCCCCTTAGGTTTGGGATAATGTCAGTAACATTAGCCATGAGGTTCCAATGCCAAAATTGCTAGGGTCTCATACTCCTCACTAAAGGCAGAATCTTGCAATGCTGCCTTGACCTCTTCCTCAGAATTTTGCATGGGATGCTTGGATTTTAAAATAGCATTAAATTATATTGCATCTACCATATCCCATTCAGGAAAAATTAGCACACCAACCTGAGTTACTAATTTCCTCCCCTCCTCAAGAGTGATGCTCTTGAATTCTTCCATCAATTCAGCCTTTACTTCATCATCATTCTCCTGGTTAGACCTATCAGGTTTCAACTCTCTTCTCCTTTTACATTTGTCCTGATATTATTCTAGTCTCATTCTCCATACCAGTTGTAAGAAAATTGGAGTTTTAAAAAATGCATCATCATCTAAAAATGTCTTTCATGCCTCCATCCTGGCATCATGCACACATTGTCCCTTCACATCCATATCAAACAGAACCAATTGAGTTGACCTGGGAGGGGAAGGAATACCAACCTGCATGTCCTGATCTGTGACAATGATTTCATCCATCAGAGTCTCTTGTGCCTCTTCAACTCTTTGCCTCTTAGGGCTTGGCTCTGATGGTGGTAGTGCAGGATTATCTTCTGGTGATGAGTCCAAATGAATTATCTTTATTCCTCCAAGTGCTCTGATCTTCGGACCTGGTTGTTTTGATGCCTTCATGATTTATTTTCCTTTCTTATCTTCCTCCTCCTCATCACTACTATCACTCCTTTGTCTCTTATAAAGAGGAAAATTCACCGTGGGTTGATATGTTGGCCTTGTTTTAGTAGGTCTCACATCTAGCTTTTGTATGTCGAAGTCCAACTCCAAGTTGACCTTCTTTGTCATCAAAACACCAATGATCTCCTTGAATTTGTCCCTCAAGAAATCAATTTTCTTGTGGAATGGATTGAATTTCATTAATGGATCATATTTGGAATCCATTTTATGCACAATGGCCAATAACTTCTCATATGCTATCCATTTTTCCTTGTTCAATTCCTACTTGTTGAAATCAAATTCATTCCTGATCAGATCCTCAGAAAAATTGAACTCATGTGCAAACCTGCCACCTTTTATCCATTGTCTAAAAATGGCAAAGAATCCCTTAGGGTCATGCTATCGCCTGGGACCACACCTTAAATGAAAATCATCAAAAACCTCCCAAAGTGGACCCATCCTCCCTTTGAGAACACAAAATTAGACACAACGGTATAGTCAAGGAAAAGAGTCCCTTTTCCCTTCCCTATTAGGTTGTCTTCATGAATACAACCTAGTTGCCACATCACCTCAGCAAACCCCACTCTTGTTGGAACATTGAATGGGAGGATATGTGGAGTTCCTTGGAAGCCATAAACCCTTAAAACAGTGTTGACTAGGTACAAGATAATGTCACCCTAGTTGTGACAAACTTTTAAATCTGGCTTCCTCCCCTTCGATCTGAGAAAGTCATGTAAATCATTAGGGATCCTAGGTACATTTACTATCAACTGAGCCCTGAGTCTAGAAGAAAAGCAATTGTCAAATTGCACAAAACTGACACTCTCCCTATTGTATGATAAATCTACAGTCCAAGCCTACACTAGTAATCTTTCTCCATTTACCTCCTACCTCAACTCCATCTTCTCTGAGAAGAAGTCAACATTCTTGTACAAGAACATGTACATCAGAAGGGAATACCAAAATAATGGAGTGTCTGCATCTCCTACATGCAACTTTAACAACCCTTCATGTATCTTCTTTGCCAGAAAAGATGCAAAATCATAAACCATA